>PVKS010005826.1:0-68750 GCA_004027875.1 Aplodontia rufa
AATTAAATCAAAATGGATCAAAGACCTGGATATTAAGCCTACAACTTTAAACTTACTAGAAAAAGAAGTAGGGTCAACACTACAGCATATAGGAGTCGGCAGCTACTTCCTTAGCAAAACTCCTATGGCTCATGCTGTAAAATCAAGAATAAATGAATGGGATGCAATTAAACTAAAAAGTTTCTGCACAGCTAAAGATATAGTCAAGAACATCAAGAGAGAACCTACAGCATGGGAGAAAACTTTTGCCTGCTACACCTCAGACAGAGGGCTAATATCCAGAATTTACAGGGAACTAAAGAAACTAAAGTCCAAACTCACAAATAATCCAATCAATAAATGGGCTAAAGAACTCAAAAGGAACTTCTCTCCAGTGGAAGTCCAGAAAGCCCATAAATACATGAGAAAACGCTCTACATCATTAGCTATAAGGGAAATGCAAATCAAAACTTCAATGAGATACCACCTCACTCTTGTTAGACTGGAAAAAATGAAGAATACAAACAACAACAGTTGCTGGAGGGGCTGTGGGAAAAGAGGAACACTGTCACACTGCTGGTGGGACTGCAAACTGGTTCAGCCACTATTGAAAGCAGTGTGGAGAATCCTCAAAAAATTAAGGATGGAACCCTCTTATGACCCAGCTATCCCACTCCTGGGTATTTTCCCAAAAGAGAATCAGCGTATTATAGCAATGTGGCTTCATCAATGTTTATAGCAGCTCAATTTACTATAGCTAGACTATGAACCAACCCAGATGCCCCTCACTCGACGAGTGGATACAAAAACTTTGGTACATATATACAATGGAATACTACTTGGCCATTAGAGAAGATGATATTATGGCTTTTGATATCAAATGGATGGAGATGGAAAGAATTATGCTTAGTGAAGTCTCCCAATCCCAGAGACTCAAGGGCCGAATGGTTTCTCTCATCTGTGGATGCTAGAATATATGGGGAAGCAATAGGGTAGACGGCTAACCTAACTATACTTCAAATTGAATGACTCTCAGAGTAATAGGAGGATGGCTCCCTAGGATACTTGGAGGAGTAGGGAGGGGGATGAGGAGGGGGGAGGGTGTACGAAGAACTCATAGGACACTGGAGAGTGGGAATATGGGGGAACCATCCCAGAAGCCGATGTCATTCCTCCACAAGATACCCATTTAATGCATGAGTTCTTCTGGGGGAAACTGCAACAGGTGAAACCGAAGGTGGTCATCCATGTTTTGGCATTACCCCTGGATAACAAAGTATATATACATTGATTACTGTTGGTTTGATAATGTTTCCCCCTCAACTGTATCTCTCTATACTTCTAATAAAAAAAAAAAAGAAAGAAGAGAGAGAGAGAGAGAAAGGAAGGACAGTGATTGCTTTTATTTAAAATTTTAAGAATAAAAACTAGATTCTAATCCCATTTGAAGCATACTAGTTTCTGTCATAAGATGTACAAAACATGTTGTGGGTTCAGGTTTTGAGGACAGAATTCAGAAATGTGAGCCCGTTGCTTGCCTTTGAGATGTAGAAAAAGCAGAATTGATTGCAAATTAATGCCTTCTGATATGTAATTCGGGAGGAAAAGCTGGTTTTAGAGATTTGCTGTTAGACCTCTCTGGGATCCTGAGAGAGGGGCAGGAACACAAGTTTTAAGCAAGGGCACTCTGTAGCAAGACTTCCCTTCCATCAAGGGGCCAGGAAGTAAGCTGAGAAGCTTAGAAAGAAGACTGGGAGGCTGGAGCGTTGGCTCAGCAGTTTCAGCGCTTGCCTGACAAGCACAAGGACCCGGGTTCGAACCCCAGCACCATGTACACAACTGAGTGTTGGAGCAACTAAGGCCATGTGAAAAACTAAATTTGTTTTAAATTTGTTTTAAAGTTGTTTCTCTCTTTCTCTGTCTCTCTCACTGTTCCTCTCTTAAAAAAAAAAAAAAAAGAAAGAAAGAAAGAAGACTGGGAGAAGTAGGAAGATGTGCTGGCTGCTGATACCCAGGAGTCATGGGGATCTTGGGAGTCTCCCAGGAATTTCTCTTCCCTCTAAGTGGAAACTTAAATTGTTGAAGATGACAATTTACCTCCTCTTGGAACCTTTGTCATTGACAAGCTGAAAGGTTATTACAGGGGTTCCACTTAGCTGATGATGTCACTTCATTAGAAGTACTGAGAGCTATGTGAGAGGATGTGGGGAACAAAGAAAAAAATCTAGTTAGATATGAAATAGAAAGAGAGGAATCTTCAGGACCTGACTGCGGAAGGGAGGCACAATCCCAAGTCACAGGTACAGGACCAAACAAGAGGGCAGGAGTCAGCAGGGAATCTCAAAGGCTCACTCTGCTGGGGAGACTGTGCCTGCACCAGTCAGGAACTTTGGATGCAAATAACAAGAACCAGCCCAAGGTAGCTTAAGGAAAAGGCAGTGGGCGCAGTATCACCAGGACAGATGGGTGTCTCACACAAGCCAGTGGCAGTTCACAGCCAGATAAGAACAGAACTGGAAATCCAGCAGGCACCCTGGGAGCAGAATTCAGAGACCTGCCAAAATTCCAGTCGGTGCATATTCTTCACCCACCTACATGGCAGAAGGAAGCAGTGTCTGTATTTGGTCACCTTCCCCAAGCTTTAGTCGTTGACTTCTAAAAATCAAGAGATAGTTCCAACATCTAGAGCAAGTTGGCGGTGTCCTTGGCTCCCTGGATTATTTTGCAATCTGCCGCTCACACCTCTTAGCCTTCTTGACAGGAGGAAAGGAGAGACAGCATTTCCTTTTCTGAGTGTGATGCCAACTTCTTTTCTCTTCTCGTTTCCATCTTCTTTCTTCTTCTATGACATGTCTTTGGCTGGCCAGAAAATCACTTATAATCTCCCTTATGGCACCTCTTGCCCCCTTCTCCAGCCACGATCCACACCCGTGGTACAATTCTGTAATTGCTAATTGATTGCTCAGAATGAAATCATTCTGTGGTCTGCATTTAAGCATGACTATACACACCACAGCAGTTGCCAGGGTCCGCGCTCAGTTGAACTACATTGCAGTGAACTGGATCCAGAAACCTTAGGCTGCAAATCTTAATTCAAGATTCCTAGTTTTTAAACGAGGACCTGGCCAAGTTTGGTTTCTGCGGAAAGCAGCATCTGAGAAGATTCAGTGAAGGTAGTTTCCTTGGGAGGTGATCCCAGGAAGCAGGAAAGAGAGACTTTAACAGAAACAAGAATAAAATCAATGTAAGGGTAAGTTGTTGAGACTGCCTCTGTAGGAAACAGGCTCCATTCTGCTGGGGACCTCTGGGAGATGTTCAGATTCCTCCCAGAATTAATTACCAGCCAGAAGTATCCACAGACTCGAATCCCCTTTTGTTTAAAGGTTGTCCTCAGTGGCCTGCATGCGTCTCCACTTCCCAGATGTTCCTGCCCAAAAGCCAAGAGCTCCTACAATTTTGAAGAAGGCGTGAGGTGGTAGGGAACCAAGCTGGGAGGAAGATGCAAACCTGGATTTACAGAAAGTGTTCACCGCTTCACAACCTAATTCAGCTGTGGGCTGAGGAGGATGTGACACAAAACCCCACCTTGGATATGCTTTTCATCACTCAAAGTAATACATGCCGATGCTTTGTTGTGTTTTAATCTAGTATCATATAGCAAAAAGAAGCAATCTCCTTCTCCACCAAAAGCCAACCATGTTTAACTAGCTACCTAACAGCTACCTCCAACTACTTCCATTTCCTACCCTTTCTCTCAAAAAACATCCACTGTGAACTCATTCATCCCCTCCATACCCAATGTTTCTCTTGAAACTCTGCTATTTGATCCTGACCTATCTTTCAACCCAAGAAATCTCAAATAAGAAAATGAGGGGCATCAGGTGTGGTGGTACACGTCTGTAATCCCAGAGGCTTGGAAAGCTGAGGCAGAAGGATAGCAAGTTCAAAGCCAACCTCAGCAACTTAGGCCTTGAGCAACTGAGACCCTGTCTCAAAATAAAAAATAAAATGGGCTGGGGATGTGGCTCAGTGGCTAAGCACCCTGGGTTCCATCCCTGATACACACACACACAAAGAAAAGAACTGAATTTTGGAAGACTTATATTATGTTCAACACAAGAGGATAGCTTGGAACACAGTGGACTTCCTGCGAATACTCAGAATTTCCTTTTGCTAAGGTAGCACAAAGGGTATCATTTAATTGTGTGATAGAGGTAAAGCTATGGATCCTGCATTTGCTGGGACAAATATAATTACAGATATTCTATCCAAGTGGCTCCTTAGGACCCTTGTTAGCCTACACATTTAGTGGCACAAGACATTTGCTGATAAAAGAAAAACAAAAAAAGAGCTTTGGACCTAGCCCCAGAGTAAGAGTTAAGCCCAGCACATGTGGGGCTAACTTGCTGCACATCTGAGCACTGGCACAGTGACCCTGAGCAAGTTACTCAACTTTTTTTTTTAACCCATCAGTAAATGAGGGATGATAATGGGATCCACTTCAAAAGATCTCTATGTCAAATGAGATAGTATAGTGTTTCTCCACCTGTGAAAGAACACATTTCTAAAATGCTCAATCTGTTGCAGACTGATACTCTCAAAAGTACAATGACCAATTATACAATAGTGACAAATATAAGTCTCTGAATAAGTTCTCTGTTTCCATATTTAACTTGGTAACAAATTGTACTCAGTCAGCACTGGTCTTGGGGCCACATGGAATAACCCTGAAATCACATTTGCAAAGGGCTTAGCGTGAAATCTGACATATAGTAAGAGCACAATAAATGTTGGCTTTTATCATTATTCTTGCCTAATATGTTCCATTTTACTGTAAAAGCTATTATTGACGGGAATCTGTTGTCAGGACCCATCTCAGCTGAGCCAGACAGCTGAGCTGTGGGCCAAATCTAAAACAAGCCAAAAGGAAATTAAGAATGAAGCCTTTAGTCTCTTACTGTGATAAGAAAAGCAAAAGGCTAAAACCAGAGAAGGTAGCTGATTCACCTGGGCTTCATTTTTCCAGAAATTAGTGGTCCATCTGAGGGTCATGGGGATCTGCACAGACCTGGGGAAAACACCTTCAAGGTTTCTGATGAGATCGCCTCCAAAGGGAGGCACATGGGCTAGGAATGTGCTCAGACTGAGCACCATCAGAAGCCAGAGGGCCTGGAGGACTTGAATTCAGCTCCCTTCAAGTCAGGTGTGGGAAGGCGGCCTTCCCCTGTGGGACCCTCCAGGTAAAGCCTTTGGAGTTGTCTAACATGGGGCCTAGAAAACATACTTCCCCACCCCACCCCCACTTTTGGCCAGGAGCTGGTCTCACATGTGACCAAAGCATCTTCCCAAGGTAAAAATTCAAATGACAAACACTCTTTCATGCAACCTCCTTAGAGAAATACTTTAACTTAATCCATGGCCCTATTTGAGGAAGTCTGTCATGACTCAGGTTGTGCCTGCTTGTGTAACACTCTCAGTTGTCCTGCTCAGGTGTTTGTAGATGAAAAGTAGCAACATTTAGGAATTCCAACTCAAAAACAGTCCAGAGGGGCTGGAACAGTGGCTCAGCAGTCACAGCGCTTGCCTGGCAGACCCGAAGACCCAGGTTAGAATCCCAGCACCACGTACACAACGAAGTGTTAGAGTAACAAAAGCCACATGAAAAACTAAATAAAATTGATTCTCTTTCTCTCTTAAAAACAAAAAAAATAGTCTAGGAATAATTTGAAGAATAAAGGATCTTTAAAATGTGATGAAAGATAACATAAAAAAACCTGTTTTTTTTTTCTAAGAAATATTTCTTGAAAAATCATTCTGTGAACCACAGTCTTGGTCAGGAAAACATTTCAATGGAAAACATCCACAGAGTCAGGAGTTCTCATCAACTCACCCAGTAAGTACTGGCTCTTCTGTTCGTTCTCCTTGTAAGATTGAGACATTCTTTTTAAGAAGGACCCTGCCAAGTGGGACAGAGCCCAGAGGTATGTGATGAGGACAGTAAGGGACAAAGTTTGGGAATGTTTAGTGGGGCAGGGGTGAGGGGGACTTGCAAAGTTGGAGAGATGATAACTACAACTATCTTTAGTACTTCCTGGATTAGACAGAATCAGAAACTAGACAAATGAATACAAGTAACAAGAAAACACATGTAAGCCACACACATGCACTCTCAAATATTTTAATGTTCTATATTCCAGACATTTTAACAATAAAGTTGTTTTGTTTTGTTTTTGTTTTTGTTTTGTTTTGGGTACTGGGGATTTAACCCAGGGGCATTTTACAGCTGAGCATCCCGAGCCCTTTGTGTATTTTTTATTTTGAGACAAAGTCTCACTATATTGCTTAGAGCCTTGTTAAATTGCTGAGGCTGGCCTCAAACTTGGAATCCTCCTATCTCAGCCTCCTAAATCACTGGGATTAGACAATATCTTATATCAAGTTGCTATAACAAACATATCATGGACACCCCAGTTAACCAACAACAAACTTAAACAACAAAAAAATTGTTGAACAATGAACATTTATTTTCTCAGTTCTGGGGGCTGGAAAGTCCAAGATGAAGGAGCCAACAGATCCAATGTCTGAGGAGTATTCCCATCCAAGGTATAGATAGCTGCCTTCACGGTCTCCTCACATTCAAAGATAGCAATTTTCTCCTCCATGTCTTTTCTTATAAATGCACTAGTCCCATTCTTGAAGGGCTTCACCTTCATATGCTAAAGAACCCCCAAGAGCCCACTTTCAAATACCATCACAATGGGGATTAAGGCTTCCACATGTGAATTTGGAGGAGACAAAAACATTCTGTCCATAGCAGGCCACCCGATCAGAAAACCAAATAACTGCAGCTCCATGGATCTTATAAAAATAACAATGGTGACAGACAAATTTAAATATGAGCACAAAAGCAACACACAAAGTTCTGTCAACTTTATTCACTCAGAGTACATAACGCTGACCAGGCTGATGAAGCTAGTGGCACTAAGAAAAATAAACTCATCAAGAAAAATTAAGAATCTGCTGAATAAGCATATATCTAAATTTTGAGTCCAGATTTGTCTCGATAGCTCTTAACTTGCATCTCAACTTGTATTTAACTTGAATTTTAGCCGTTTCTTGAAAAAGAAAATATTTTCATAAAATTAGGTAGAAGCAACAGTTGCCCAAATTTTAATCATTTAAATTACTTAACAGTTCTAGAAATACATTGACTTTTAACATTGTAGAGATTCTCTATTACCATGGAAGGCTAAATTATCTTTCAGTTCAATCGATTCCCTTCAAAACCAACCCACACTATTAGGATATATTCTTAAGAATCCATTACACCCTCAGGTTTGCACTTGAAAGGCTGTTGCAGAAACTTAATGTATAATTCATACTCAAGGATCTCTGAATTTCTTTGAAATTGTGCCTTCATTTCCATAAAAACAGATTTGGAATTCCACAAAATTTGTATTCTATGAGTTCAGGACAGTTCAGCAAGAGGAAAAGAGAGTTGTCCCCAATTAACATCTGCTTAAAGTATGTGTAAACCAAGGAGGATGTTCTCAGGAACAGAAAACCCCTTTCACCTGGCTCAAACACTGCATGCGAATTACTGGTTCACACAGTTCAAAGCCAGCACAGATCTTAGCCATGGTATGTTCAAGACTCTAACTCAGGGAGTGATACTGGCCAAAATTATATTGTTACTTTGTGTGCACGTATGAATATATATCGATAACTCCCATCAATATGTACAATTATAATGCACCAATTAAAAATGTGGAAAAAATTAAAAATAAGTAAAAAAATAAATATAAAAGACTCCAGCTCAATATCTTTACATTTCTCCTGATTCATCTCTATATGAGTCTCTTCAGGATATCTTCCCAGTGTGACTTGATGGTGACATCAAGTTCAGGCTTTACATTCATATGCCTTCTGGTTCAAAAAGAAACATTTCCTATTTCCCAGAATTCCCTGCAAATTTTGCATGGATTGCATTCATTAGACAAACTCTCAATCAATTCCTTGGCCTATGGAATGTCATGCATTGAATGGCTTAGAATTGGGTCCCAAAGCAAACACCGTATGGGCAGAGGAGGCAAGTAAGACCTGGATTTCTAACATTTGCCCATTTCCATGGTGCAGACATTTCCTTGATAACCTATAAAGTGTGTGAGAGAGGGGAGAAATGGAAAAGCTATGAAGAATGACAGAGATATTGTCAAGAGACAAGGAAGAAAGAAATAACAGAATGTGTTTTTATGGCACTGGTAAAAACTAATGCCTTTTCCTGATTTAAATTTACTTAACAAAATGGCTACCTACTCTAAAAGCTGGGATAATAGCTACATATACATACATATACATATATATATATATACACACACACACATACATATACATACATATACATATATATACATGTACATATACATATATATACACGTACATATACATAGATATATACAGTTGTTAATTCTTGTGGAAGAATTATGAGTAACCTTCTTTGAATTTCATAATAAAAAGAAATTATATTTTCATAATACTATTTACCAAAACAAAGCCAAAGCATATCTCTAACACATACCAGAGCTTAGCACTCCTAACGCAGAGTTCTGTATTTAATTTTATATAATCAATCAACAAGCATTCCTTGCACACAAAGGAACAGAATGAAATTGTTGAGTAAAGGAAGTGGCTGCTTTTCACATTATAAGCATGCTCCTTCTGGAACAAACCTCAAATATTTATTGGTCATTATCCACCTACCATTATAATAGTTTTCATTAATGATTCCAAAACAATTTTGTTTATATTCATCTTTTTAACAATATTCCAAACTTTTAAGTAGAATAAAAAAATCATCAAAATGAGCCCAGTTTTACAGATTAATCATTTTATTCAACTATTACTATAGTGCTTTCTTAGAACCTGCAAGTCATAAAAGAATGGAAAAAAATGATGAAGTTAACAGACCAGAAAAACTAGCTATTAATTATGTAAGGAACTTAAATTATCAAAAACTATGAATTTCTCCATGCTTTAAAAACAATTTATAATATGTGAGTGGCAGAGGAAATGAAATAAAAAAGAAATTCATCTTTCTTCATCTGCCCTTCATTCATAACCCTATCTGTTAATTTCAAAATGGAAAATGTGAAGAATTAATGAGATTGTCCCCTGAAGCATATCCCTCTAAACCCAAATCTATTTGAATGAGAAATTCACCAAATTGGTGTGTATATTTTCAGTTATTCTTGCAAATTAATTGTATAGCCACTGAACAATTTCAAAAGATAAATGATAAAATATATTTAAGAAATACTATCTGAATCGGCATACTTTTTCTTCTTGATGTTTTTTAAATTGAAGACTTCAGATGAAATATTTGATACAACTATTCATGTGTATATACTTATTCTTGTATCTAGCATAAAAGCATCATTTTGTCACATTGGAAATGTAGCATTTTAGGACCACTACACTGGAGTTCTTGTGCCACAGTGCATGTGTCTGAAAATCTTACCAAGTGACCTTGAGAGTGGACAATGATTTTTCTCCATAGGATCTATCTTCTCTGCAAAGAGAACAACTCCTTGAGGAAAGGGGTTTGTGTCATTGGCACCTTTGCATACTAATGAACATATAATAGGTTTTCAGGGAATATTTATTAAATAAATGATGGGTAATTGAATGAAGGTCTGCTTTAGCTGCTGTCTCAAGTTCACTAACCCAGACACAACTTTAAATTGAATTATGCAGAACTGAGTGAGGGCCATAGTCACATAGCAGCTTCTTGGGACACACACAGTCCATTCATTCTCCTCACTTCAGAGTGTCCCTGAGGCTTTATTTTTGAGGTCAAAGAAATATGGCTTCTCCACCTTACTTATACTAGCTCTTGACAAATTCAGACTGCAGGAGGTCCTCCCAGCAAGCTATTAAGACAAGCACTCAGTGCTCATTAGAACACTAAATTCCAAGTTATGGGTGTCCCTCTGCAATTAATTCCCCTATCCAGCCTATGTTCCTCCCATCCCAGGACTAACATTCTTGAGATGTCCTACATGTGTCCCCCAAGTTCCTCCAGTCACTTAGCAAAATTCTGTAAGTCCTTTGTGGGAACTATTTGATCCTAAAACAGGGCTCTGCTTCCCCATTCAGGTAGAGCTAAGGCCTAGACCTGGTTTTTGACCTACTGCGATGAGGGGTGGAGGGATGGAGCTTGAGGAGAATTAACAGGTTGTCTGCTTCACCCTTGGGTAAGCTTTGCATGGTCTCTAGGCAGCGGTGGTCAAAGGTGCTTCCCTTTGCAAAAAGTAAAGAAGCCACTTCCACCAATGGGGAGAATCCAGAGAAACTGAGGGTGCGGGTTACCCATCATCTTGCTCAAATCTCATGGCCCTTACTTTAACACAGGAGACCCACTCAGGTACTGTACATGTCTTACATTTCTGCCATTCTTACAATTAAATCCTATGCCTGATTTTTAGCACAGTCTTCCTGGTATGAATCCTTTATAAACCAGAGTATTTCTAAAACAGCTTTAGAGCATGCTTAAATGTGTCTATAATTTTTGTGTGTGTTTGTGTGTGTGTGTGTGTTGCTGGGGATCAAACTCAGGGCCACACATATAGACAAGGGCTGTACCACTGAGCTATACCCCCAGCCCCGATTCTATTTTTACAAATCTACCAGTGCCATTAAAAGAAGACACCTCAAGCCACAATCCTTATATACATTTTTTTCTTCCAAGATAATGAGTAACACATTTGTCAATGCCTACTCTTCTAACTACATTTCTCAATAAACCACAAGTGAAAGCTTGGTCAACTGAAATAAGTGTCAGGCAGAAAAAAAATCCACCTCTTTTAAAAAATGTCCACATCCTAATCCTAGAACCTGTGGCTATGTTACTTTACATACTGACAAACTTTACAGAAGTGATTAAGTACCTTCAGATAAGATTATTCTGGATTACCACGTGGACACAATCTAATCACACCCATCCTTAAAAACAGAGCTTTCCTAACTGAGCAAGAGTGACGTGTGGCAAAGGAACAAGGGTTGAAGAGGTGTTAATGCATTGCCAGCCTTTGAAGAAAGAGGAAGGGACCACAAGCCTAGGAATGCAAACAGCTAGAAAAGGCAAGGAAACAGATGCTCTCAAAGCTTCCAGGAAGGAATCCAGCCCTGCTAACACCTTACCAGTGACACCTCCATCAGACTTGTAGCTTACAAATTTTAAAATATTAAATTAACATATTTGTGTTGTTTTAAGCCACTAAAATTATAATAATTTCTACAACAGTAATAAAAAAATAAAAAAGCTAAGTCAGGGTGTTGTTGCAGGCCACGATCGTTGACATCCCACTTCCCACCAAGAGTAGAGCTCATTTTGTTTCAGACAGACAGGCAATTCAACTTGATGCCATCCATCCCCAGGCTCTGCTGTCTAGGCCCATTTCCCCTACCAATTAATTTGTTCTAGTTTCCCTATAAAACAAAGCTTCTGGCAAAATCCACATACTAAAGCTTTATGGGAAAGTGCAATCTCAACACAGCAAGAGCAGTGGGGAGAGGAAAAACGGTCAACAAATTCGAGGTCACTTATCTAGCCACAGCTAGACAAGAAAGCATGGCCATTTGCTTGGTCATGGGGCATGTCTTCCAGACAGACTACATGAAACCACTTCACCTGGGAAGAGTCCATCAGGAAAAAAGAGGAAGGCAGTGCATCTTCAGGAGCACATCTCCTGTCTTGGTTAGTCCAAATGCTCCCTCCACACCTCCAAGGTGTTCACCCATTTGTGCAGCTACCAGGAAACCCAGTTGCCTCATCCTGCTGTGCAGGCTTTCATAGGAGCCAAAAGTGGTGAGAAGGGCCAAGACTTCCCCTGTCTAGTCAGGTCAGGGCTAAATGCTGGGTCCACGCAGCTCCCACCAAGAAAAGCACAATGGAGACCAGGAAAGAGTCCAGCCCCCACCAAGGTGGTAACAAAGGATGAGAAGACCAGAGGTGGAAGGAGATGCAGTCTCTCCACTGAGCAGGCACCTAAGGACCATGGGGGGAGCAATATAGATTCAGGAAGGCATGTAAACTAAGCCTGACGTAACATCAATTTTCATAATGTGAGGCCTTAGAATTTAGAAACTTAGACAAAGAGATAACAGAAGCAAATTTTCTATTTTTAAAAGCTTTATAATCATAAAAATTTATCAGTATATATACATACCAAATCACCTTAATTTATAATTACTATATGACAATAAACAAACTTTAGGGTAGGCTAGCCATGCCCAGTAGATTCTTTGCACTCTCTTGGGAAAGTTTCACTTTTCCAAATTTCATGTTTCTGTGATAATTAGCACTTGTTTTGTTGGGCACTGTGAATATCAAGCAACACCAGACATCTTGCCTCAGTCTCACTGGAAGGGCTGTACCCAATTCAGTGAGGTCTTAGAAGCCAACAGTGCCACCATTTGAGACCCAGTCCAGGGTCACTCAATTCCTCTGTGACGCAATGCTCTCCCACAAACATGAGTGTTGCTCTTTTTCTATGATTTCTACATGCATGGCTTCTATGCACATATCTTTCTTGTTACTTTAAACTATTTTCATATCATGATATATTGTTAGGATTAACCTGGTATTTTTAACTTTAAAATCAAAATTAGTTACAATGAAGTTCATAACATTTCTCCTTAGAGTGTTCCCCCCTCCTCCCACCCTGCCTCTCACACACTGGATTTAAATTTCAAAAAAAGAAATCTAGGGCAAATCAAAGGAATAACTTACCTTACTGATTCTGAGGTTTATAAACACTGGCACAGGCTGCTGAGGATAGTGATAATCATCCTTCCTGTAAATATCCAAACTGTTCAAAGAAACAGACTGCCCCCTTTGAACTACAAGATCTCGAAGTTAAAATGCACACAATGGATTAGTTAACACTACGTCCTCATAAATTTCATATTCTGGGGACTTAAGGCTTCTTTGTGCTCCAAATGTAAATCTATAAAGCTACATAAAACTAGTTTTCTTTATAAATAGCTCTTCCTCAGATTTCTGGGCCATGCCCGGATAATGGAGACCAGAACAGAGACTGGTCCTATGAGAGCTACTTTGTGGCTCTGGGGAACTTCATTAAAATAATAGATGACAACAAAATGGTCGCTTTGTAACAGTGATAGCTGTACTCAGGTGGACTGGGAGCATATGTAGCTCAGTGGTAGAGCACTTGCCTAGCATGGGGGAGGCCCTGGGTTTGACACATGCATACATTCATGTGTGCATGGACACACACACACAGAGTTATAAGACAAAATGTACTCAAGTATCCAAATTAGCATCAGTATTTGGCATTTTTTTAAGAGAGATGGGAACAGTGAGAGAGAAAGAAAAAGAGAGAATTAATTTTTATTTAGTTTTTCATGTGGCTTTTGTTGCTCCAATAGTCTGTTGTGTATGTGGTGCTGGGGTTCGAACCTGCGTACTTGTGCTTGCCAGGCAAGCGTTGTAACTGCTGAACCACCACTCCAGCCCCAGTATTTGGCATTTTAAATAAAATATAGTCAGTCAACAATCCTCCAGCATTCTTGCAATAAATGGATCCTGATAAATAAATTACTATATATGGAAATGGCTTGAATGTACTCTAATAGATAGTGTTTTTGAACAGGTTGAGAAAGATTCAATAAATTCAATAGGGCCTATGTTTTCTTAGTGGTTCATAAGGTTTAGTGTGCTTTAAAATGACCTGGTTCCTTATTAAATATGCCCATCTTGGTTCCCATACCCAGAGATTTTTAGCCATTAGGTCCAAGATGTAATTGTTAAATATGTATTTTTAACTAGCATTCCCCCTTTTCTGGTGAATCTGAGGAAGGTAGTTGAAAAATCACTTTTTTAAACTAACCAGAGTGGGAATCTATGCCTTGACCTGCTGCTGTGAAACCTTGATGGGCCACCAGCAAGAAATGCCATGGGGACGCTGGTAGATTGTAAGCATTGTGTTCAAGACATCTCTTAAATCAGCCTTCTGATCGTTCCAGGCCTTACCTATCACTAATACCTTTAAGTTAGAAACCAGGGGCCCATGCTCCATGAACAAAGACCAATTTAATCAGGTGACAATCTACCAGGGTTTCATCTCCTGCCTGTGCCTCCCCTTCTCACCTCCTGTCCCAGGGTTTTGCTATTGACAGAGAGGCATGAAACATCAAGAGGGCCCACTAGTACCCAAAAATACTCAAAGAATTAATGTCCCATGAAACAAAACTTGAACTGAGTGAAATGAAGAGTGAAAAATTCTTCATCATCCTCCCCTCAATACACAATCCCAAGAAGCACTAGTGTGGCCTTTTGGAAAACGATTCTACTGCCCGTGATGCCTCAAATGGCCTCTCTGGTTCTCCATCTCATTCCCCTTTCCCCTTGTGTGCACCAGGGCACTGTACTCCTTGATAACATAAGAAGATATAAGCCTTGCTTCAGGCTCTGCTTTCTGGGGAACCAGGACTGAGGTATGTTATACAATTATTTTGCTGCAGTACAGGAAAAGTATGAATCCATGAGTTCTCTGATCTGACCCATTCCTCTCTCACTGCACATGGCTGGCACCTCAGTACTTTACACCAACGGACTCCATGAGAACTACGGTAGATCCTAGGAAGCCACGCCATCCACACCTGTGGGGAACCTCGTTTTCCCGTGTGTATACTTCCCACTGCTTGTGAGCTGAAGAATCATAGCCTGTTCTAAATTGTCATTCTCACTAATCCCCACATCTGGACTGATCAAGCTTTATAGTCTACCATGACTCCACAAATTCACACCAAATTTGACTATGTTAAAAGATACCTCTATAGGACCTGATGGATTCTTTCTACCAGACCTTTACAGAAGAACTAACACCTCTCCTTAGTAAACTATTCCATGAAATTGAAAGGGATATAACCCTCCCAAATACTTTTTACAAGGCAAATATAACTCTGACTCCAAAACCCAAGAAAGACATGTCAAGAAAATAAAACTACAGACCAATTTCCCTGATGAACATAGACACAAAAATCCTTAATTCTAGCAAACCACATACAAAAACACATCAGAAAGATAATACATCATGATCAAGTGAGCTTCATTCCAGGAAGGCAAGGCTAGTTCAACATACACAAATCAATAAATTTGATTCACCACTTAAACAGAAATAAAGACAAAAACCATATGATCATCTCAATTGATACAGAAAAGGCCTTTGATAAAATTCAACACCCATCTATGCTCAAAACTCTGGAGAAGATAAGGATCAAAGGATCATACTTTAATTTTTATAAGAGCCATTTATGACAGACCCTTAGCCAACATTATACTTAAGGGAGAAAGACTGAAAGCATTCCCACTAAATTCAGGTACAAGTCAAGGCTGTCTGCTCTCACCACTCTTATTCAATATACTCCTCAAACTCTAGCCAGAGCTATCAGACAAGAGAAGGAAACCAAAGGAATCTGAAAAGGAAAAGAGGAAGTCAAGCTATCTCTATTTGCCAATGACATGATCCTATGCCTTGCAGACCCAAAAAGCTCTATCAAAAGACTACTAGAATTTATAAATGAATTTAACAAAGTGGCTGGTTACAACACTCAAATCAAAAGCTTTCCTATTCTTTAGCAGCAGAATTCCTAAGAGAAACTCAGGAATTCTGTCCCTTTCACAATAACCTCAAAAAGAATAAAATACTTGGGCATTAATCTAACAAAGGATATAAAGTACCACTACAACGAAAACTACCAAACATTAAGACAAAGAAATTGAAGAAGATTTAAGAAGATGGAAAAGCATTCCATGTTCTTGGTTAGGCAGAATCAATATAATTAAAATGGCCATTCGGCCAAAAGCTCTGTACAGATTCAATGCAACCCCCATCAAGATATCAGTGACATTTTTCATGGATATAAGCTGGGAGAACCATACCTATGAAGGTTGGGAGAGCAGGGAGGGAGGGACAAGGGGGGGGTTATGAATACAATTGGGAATACTCAACTTCCATTAGAAGCCTAACTATACACAGGCAGGCAGAGAAACTTAGAAAATGTCAAAATTAATGTACAAGTATATGTTCATTTCAAATTATAGTATGGGGATATTACAGAGAAAACATGAGATCAGGGAATGGATGAAGGATCCTGGACTAGAATAAGCCCTAACTTACTATCTCACTATGTCAATATCCATGTATGCATGAATATGTAACAACAATACCCTCCAATATATAAGATGATGTCGAACAATTAAAAAATAAAAATAAAAGATACCTCTGTTCAATAGCCGTGTGATTGGGGTTACAGATTCAGACTATAATATTATCACAACAAATCTTAGCTCCAATTCTCAGCAATATCCTTTTCACGACCTAAAAGGGGCCATCACTCCCACCATATTCTATTAGTCAGAACTGAATCACCAAGTTGGGTACAGTGGCACACGCCTGTAATCCCAGAGACTTGGGAGGTTGAAGTAGAAGGATTGCAAGTTCAAGGCCAGTCTCAGCAACCTAGTGAGGCTCTAAGCAACTTAGTAAGATCCTATCATAAAGTAAAAAATAAAAAGGGCTTGTGATGTGGCTCAGTAGTTAAGTGTCCCTGGGTTCAATTCCTGGTAACAAAAAAAAAAAAAGTACATCACCAAATATAGCTCATATTCACATTTACATGGAACAAAATGAGACTTTACCTTCTGCCTGGAGGAAGAGGAGCAAAGAACAGAAAACAACCACCTGGCTTTACCCTGTAAAGGCTCTAACCTATTTACATATTAGAAGTTCTAAATTGCTACATCTTAAGAACAGAACAAAGCTGTACATGCAGTAGATGCCAAATATTTGCTAAATAAAAGGGTGTTGTCTTTCTGGTCCCCTCTACTTAGTTATTTCAATCATCACTAGAACCAAATATTTACTCACATTAAAGGTCTCAACTGATGGAACGTGGAAAATTGAGGCCATTAGCTGAATAACTGAAGCAAAATGCCCTTTCCCTTCAATTATACTTTATTTATTGCAAAAATAATGCACAAATTTTTGCCTATAATGAGAATTTCCCACCCACCAGAAGAGTAGACTTCCTCCTAATATTTTTCCAACCTCAGTCAACTTCAAATTTGCCCCACATGGCCCTGAGCCATAGGTAGAAGTACTTTGTCACCATTCTTATTGAAAGTATAAGACACTGCTCCAGCCTTAAAAAGTCCCAGATGAGCAATAACTTAACAAGCAGTACTGCCTTTGTTAGCTTCATACAGGTGATTGCTTGGTAACTTTCATGGGAAGAGAACTACATTGTTTCAACCAAAAAGTCAACAATCTACAGTGAACCACGTGAGCATAAATAACCAAATACATAGACTTTAAATCTATAGAATCTGAGATCAAAAACAAGATTTCCCTCACCCTTCCAGAGGAAAACAAGCATTTTCCTAACTATATTCAAAGGGAAAAAATGCTTCTGTCAAAAAGCATAATTCAATCAATTTGGACCATCTAGTTATACAACTACAACCCATGTTCAATGTGACTCTCAAGTAATAGTAAGCCTTTTATTTCATATGGAAATGGTTCCAGAATATAATTCAGGCTTTTTGAACCCCCCTTACCATAAACCCATCCTTTCTAACTTAAGAAATACCATTTTAATTACAGAGGAAGTTACAGTGAAAAGTCATGCTTTGCCTATTTTTATAAACTGATATCTCTTAAGACACAAATTACCATGTGGCCCACATGTGCTACGCTAACAATAGATCTAACCTAGCAGTAAGAAAGGGGCATCACTGACACACAAACCTAGAGCAAAGATGTTAATGGTAACCAAGAGACAAAGCAAGGTACACCTAACTTTTCCCCCTTACAATTCCCACTACTAGAATAGTTATGAGAGATGCACTCATCTATTTTTTATTAGCATTTAAAATGGATAGGTAACACATTACTGTATTTACTTGCAAAATATAAGAGGTACTGTTATATAAGATGCTAAAACTTTGCTCTACTGACAAAT
This sequence comes from Aplodontia rufa, assembly GCA_004027875.1. Classification (NCBI taxonomy): domain Eukaryota; kingdom Metazoa; phylum Chordata; class Mammalia; order Rodentia; family Aplodontiidae; genus Aplodontia; species Aplodontia rufa. Next base: position 18,025 of record PVKS010005826.1, read on the forward strand.
GAATAATGCTGGCTCTTTTAAACCACACCTGATACCTGAGCCAGTACAGCACCAATAGAATGTATATGTGCTTGAACCCAGAGGCTGAAATAGATGCAGGTAGATTCCAAGGCCTATGGAGCAGGGATTAACATTTGATGAAATCCTAGTTTACCAGAAGTTCCCAAGGACGAAAACAGCCAGTGATCTGCACTGGGGTAGACACACTAAATGGCCAAGGTAGAAAGGACAATGAGACTAGGGAACATGAGTGACACTAGACAAGTTTACACTGGTAATCAGTCTGGGTGTGGCTGGCCCTCTTTCCCATCACAGCCCTGACAGGCTTAGAGAAGCTGTACTCAGGGCTCGGTCATCTGAGAACATCCATCTTTATATTTCTAACTTCTCACATATGCTTCGTCATTCTGCCACTGTAAACATTTCTATCTGGGGCCACACAAAATTGCCATCCCCAGAGGTCTTTAAGAATGAGAAAAATACCCATCAGTCAAAGAGAAGTAGAGGTGACATGATGAATTTACAGAGCCCTCCAGGTTTCGGCTGTCCAATAGCCTTCAAATGGAATTACCATCCCCCATCCACCCACCAAACCAGGCATATCTGCTTTGTAATCCAAAGCCTTCCTGGCTGCAATAAAACTGCAGTATCGATTTCACCCAAGTAAAAAGGAAGCACCCAAAGGGCATTGTAGAAAAGAACAACATAAAGAATTAGAACTAGCAAACTCCAAAATTAAGTGATGAAGATTCAGAGATTCTTAGGCGTCACCGTGAGATTGCATGAGGAATTCATTCATTCTGTGGTCACTGACCATGGGCCAAGTACCCTTGGGTATGAGATGGTCTCAAGGACCATCAATCACATCTTTACACACAGTTTTTTACTGTTATGATGTGAATATGATTTGTCCCCCCGGAATTCATGGCAGAAGTTTAAAACCCAAAGTCACAAGTTAATTGTATTAAGAGAGTAGAGATTTAATCCAACTGAGGTGTTCAGAGGTGGGGCCCTTGGGGAGTGATTAGTTTAGGCTATTGTGGCAGAGCCCCTGTGATTGGAGAGGAAACAGACGTCGATGGAGGTGCGCTCCATCCTATCACATGAGGCTCTGGATCATCTCAGGACTCTGCCAGCAAAAGACATCACCAAAGGCCAAGCCAATGGAACCCACATGACTTTGAACCTCCAGAATCATGAGCCAAAATAAACCTCCCTTCTTTATAAAGTTATCCTGCCTCTGGTATTTCATCAGTGTAATGAAAAACACAAAGCAAATGTTGGTAGTACAGGGAGGAGAGGACAAGTAACTATTGAACAGGTGTCATAGAAGATGCGGCCACTGACATAGCTTTCAATGGTGGAATGGAAATTCCCACACAGCAAATAAGCAATCCAGGAAGAAGGTTGACAGGTGAGAAGTCTTTTGGAATAAAAAATTCTTCACAAAGAATTTCAGTCTCCCTGCAAAGGACTGGGGAGTGGCAGTCAAGGTTAGCTATCTTCCTGAAAGTGATCAGATTTAAAATAAGAACAAATCCCTGGACTCTAAAATATCAAGTTTCAGGAACACACTAAAGGGGAAAAGTGACAGCTTCTCTTCTCCTTTAGCATCTCTTAGTCAATAGTGTTTGGGGGTAATTTGCTTTTGTACTCAGGAAAATCTAAAATTAGTGCTTACATTTGTGTAACTGAAAGGCTAATAATTGGTTTTTCTGTAATTCATAAGATGTGGGTAGTTGGGTTGTGTGAATTTAGAATCTTAAAGTAAATATGATTAATAACTAATATCAACAAATATCGCTTCACAAAATTCACTTCAGAGTAACTATTCCCTGTCCTGTGGGCTCTCTGAGGAGTCTGTCTCCTTGCCAGTCCTGGGAAATGTGAGTAATTGGAAGCCCAAGCTGACACAGCCATCATATCCCATAGAAGCTCTTCCCACCACCAGTGTAGGGGACAGCAGAACCTCTGACTGGTCAGCAAATAAAGAGCACCACACGCAGGGCACACCTGCATGACAGCACAGGCCTTTCTTCTTCATCTCACTCAGCTCATATGAACAAAAACATGCACCTTGAATTTGAGAAAAATTCGGACCCAGAATCAATGTACTTTTGTCCTTAAAACTTTGTCATGCTAAGAAAATTTGATATACGATCCCAGACAGAGTCCTGAATCAGAGAGGAAAAAACTGAGATAGTTATTGGGACAATTGAAGAAATGTAACAAAGTTGTCCATTAAACCCATAATAATGCAAAACTTCCTGATTTGGATAGCTCTATAGCGGCTGTGTAAGAGAACATCCTTATTCTTAGTTAAATATATGCTGGAGAATTTAGGAGCAAGTTACATGATTTCTATAAGTTATTCCCAAATAGTTTGAAAAAAGAAATCTATAGATAGAAAGGATGAGAAAATGATAAAAATGAATGTGGCAAAATACTAGCAACAGACAGATTTGGGGTAAGGATAAACAGCAGTTCTTACTAGTTACAGCATTTTTCTAAGCCTGGAAGTCCACAATGAAATTTTAAAAGAGATGTTATCTGTACCTCTCCAGAGCATTGAGCAGACTTCTTCCTGCTTCTTACCATCAGACCATATTCCTTCCACCTTTCCAACTTCCATGTGACTGCAGTTGTTGCTCACAGAGCATTTGTGTCAGACATATACTAAGACCCTGGGAAAAATAAAGATTAGTACCAAAAAAAAAAAAAATCCTCAGTCCAGTGGGGGAGCTTGAGTCTGGACTCAGATTACCAGGGCCCAAAGCAGAGGCTCCTGGGTTCCTGACTAAAGGGACTAAGTTGCCCAAACAACATCAGATATAAGAGGAAACAATATAAAAAATAAAAATGTGGGCTGGAGCGGTGGCTCAGCAGTTACAGCACTTGCCTGGCATGTGCAAGGACCCAGGTTCAACCCCAGCACCACGTACACAACTAAGTGTCAGAGAAACAAAAACCAGATGAAAAAAATAAATAAAACTGATTCTCTTCCTCCCATCCTCTCCCTTTCTCTCTCTTAAAAAAAAATGACTGATTCTCTCCCTCTTTCTTTAAACAAAGAAAAAGAAAGGAAGGAAGGAAAGGAAATGAAAGGAATCACAGTTTGGCCAAAGCTAAGAAGAGCTAATCTTCCCCCTTTTTACAAAAAGTCTACAATTTACAGGAACAAAAGCCAGGAACTATGCATATGTAGATTCAGCTGGGCTGTGCTGGCTTTTAACTGGAGCTTTTAACTTCAAAGCGGCCCTGGTACAGCCACAGGGACACCCTGTGAACAGGAAGTAAAGGTGCCAGGAAGGGCAGAGATGCAGGTGAGAGAGCACCAGGGCTGGCTGAGACCACAGACACTGAGACAAGTGAGGTCAGCCAAGAGGGCAGGTAGGATTGTGACAGCAGAACAGTGGGGTAGAGCAAAAGAAGCAGAGACAAAGAGGTAGCAGGAATGCTCTGGAAGATGACCTCCAACTCCAGATGGACAAAGTCGGTTCCATCTGGGTGAGGCCTCTGGGAACACAAAAGGCAGAGCTGGGAAACAGTGCCAGAAATAAAAGGCAGAGTCAGGCTGAGAGGCCTTAGATGATAAGTACTTTAAATTTTATTCTAAATTCTAAGTGTGTGAAACTTGCTTCCTTCTGAGACTGAGAACCATGTCGTAACAATCTTCGAGAGATTTTACTTCATACATGGCTGACACTGAATGAGTTGAACAATAAACGCACTCTGATGTAAGGGCTGTGCTGGATTAAAGGTGTGTGAGAACCAGAAGGTATGTTATGGCTTAGATATGTGGTATCCCCCAAAAGCTCATCTTTTGTCAATGCAGGAATGTTGAGAGGTGAAATGATTAGATTGTGAGAGCTATACCCCAGTCCATTTGAATGGACTGACTGGGTGCTAACTGCAGGCAGGTGGGGTGTGGCTGGAGAAGTGGATCGCTGGGGCATGCCCTGGAGGGGGATCATCTCCCTGTCGCCCCTTCCCCTTTGTCTGCTTCCTGGCTGCCATTATCCTGAGCTGGTTTCCTCTGCTACATTCTTTCAATATGCTGTCCTGGCTCACCTCAGGCCCAGAGTAACACAGTCAGCCAACCCTGGGCCAAATCTCAAACTATGAGCCAAAATAACTCTTCCCTCCTTTAAGTTGTTCTTGTCAGGTTACAGGGACACAAAGTTGACTAACAAGAGGTACAAGCAGATATTCTGCCCTCTCTTCTGTCTCATGTGAAAGACACCTTCGCTATCCTAGAAGGAAAAGCAACATCCTTATCCTTAGGGTGAGAAGTCATGAGTACAAGAATTCTGTGTAGATCTTGTTAAAACAGCTCTTAGGTTTTAGAACTCCCCGCATAATTAAGGTGCTTCTTCACAATTTACTATTTTTTCATCCAATCAAGTATATGAGTAACTGATTCAAAATGTTTCCTTGGGTCTTTATTTCCTCATAAGAGCGCCTGTGTAGTCAGGCACAGTGGCACACACCTATAACCCCAACAGCTTAGGAGGCTGAGGCAAAATGATCACAAGTTCAAAGCCAGGCTCAGCAACTTAGCAAGACCCTAAGCAACTTACTGAGAGCTTGTCACAAAATAAAAATATTTTAAAACGGACTGGGGACTGGTGATGTGGCTCAGTGCTTAGTGATTAAGCTCTGAGTTCCAAAAAAAAAAAGAGCTTCTGTGCCAGGTAAAACTTGTATCAAATAAACCTGTATGTTTTTCACCTGTCAATCTGTCTTATGTCAATTTAATTCTCATACTCAGTCAGGACAGGACTTTAAGAGAATGGAGATTAAACTTTGCTGCCCATACAACATTTCATCAAGAGTAGGGGTATAATTTGTAAGACTAACCATGAATAACCTCATGCAATTTTATTCTAGCTCAAATCTCAGAGATGCAGGTTGTCGAAATATGAAATGAATTTTGAGGGGAAGAAAATCATTGGGCACCATCCATGTATCAAATATTCTATATATTCTTATTTAACCCTCACAGCCTCCCACATTTAATAACTAGAGCAATACTCAAAATTATAGTTGAGTCTTTGGTTTTTAGTAACAAAACTGACACTTGTTTAACTTGAGCAGGAGGATGGAGAATAATGTAAGAACTGAAGGGAATGTTGGAGAACCAGACTCAGAAACTCAATCATGAATCAATGCAGTGCCTGCTGAGATGAATTGTTCCAGTGAGTTTTAATCTCTTGGTCATTTTCATCAAGATACAAGTTCTAGGCAGAAATCATGCACAGATTTGCTTTGCCAAGGAAAGGCACTGCACCCCAATTGATATTCCCATCAGACTGTTTCCACGCAGACCAATGAAGATAGATTATGTTTCTAGAAGCTGTAGCAGTCATAGAAATGAGGCACTCAGATCTCCTGCTACAAGGACACAACTGATGGGCAGCACCACCTGCTGCCCTCTGAACCCCACCTCTTGCCCACCAATGTCATACACTCCACCACTTCAGCCAATCAGTGGCTGAGCACAGTAGGGCACTCAGCAAGGACTAATTAAGGGTCATTCCAGTGTGGTAAAACATGACCCTCCACAGGGCACCATTGACCTAAATATTTACCCAGAAAACTGGTCAAACCTTCCCTTCAGTACTGCAGATTAAGACTTCTATATAATCCCTGTCCCTCCTCTTTCTCCAGGTGTCAGACCTGCATGGGATCTGGAGATCTGTTCCCTCCCCTAATAAAGATGCATGTTTAATCTGGTCTCAGCATCTGCTTCCCAACAGATCAGACCTAAGGCTGGGGCAAAGCCATAAACTGAATTATTCAACCTCACATCTATGTTCTTCCCACTACACTCAACAGTAGCAGTCAGAAAAAGGTAAGGTTACCCCAACAATCACAATGAATAAGACCCCATTGGCTCTTTGGTATCAAACAGAGGCTAGACTTATCCATAACACTAAAAAAAAAGTCAAAAATGAAAGTCTTTTTCAAAAATCAGTTAAGGGATAATTTTCATTATTTCCCAAAGTATTTGACTCTTTAGGGTACGGCTTTCAAGTACTGTGTCTGAAATATAGAACACTATGCTTGTGATGCCTGCCCTGTGAGCTGGTTGGCAGAGGAATTTGCCATCCCTCTTTCCCAGCTGTACAAACATGCAAGAATCAAGTCTGGTTGACAACAAAGAAACAACGTCACATATATCTGGCAGCTTCTACTGTGCTGCTACCTGTCAAGATTAAGGACAAAAAAAAATGTCTTTCTGATCAAGAAAAATTATAAGTCCAACAATTCAAACCCCAGTGAGAACCTGGCACCAAGAAACTCCAGAGACAGGAAACCCCCAACGTATAATGCAGCAGTGTTTGAGAGCCCCTAGGTGAAAAACCTATCTTTGATTGGCCCACTGGCAACTACATTGAAGTGAGACATTTTAATTTATCAGTTCTTTCCACAACACTCAACCAATAAAAGTGTTTTTATACCACTATGACTATGCCTTAAGTGAAACTGAAAGCATTCATAACAGGACAAAATAAGAATCTAGAGGTATTGCGAGCGGAGGGTCCACTGAAGTCAAGAAGTTTCTATACACCCACTTATTTAGCAAGTAGATATTGAGTACTTCCTGAGAACATCACTGCATATATTAAAGACTTCTTTCTTCAAAGAATTTTTAATTCAAGTATGGAAGTGGACAATGGAAAATGGAACTCATATTCATAAGTACCTTCTATGTGTCAGACAAGAAATGTACATGAACATTTTAATATTGATATGAGAAGAAAGATCTTCTATTCCAAGATGTATACAATTAAAGGTCAAACACAAAGTCTATAGATGAGCTAGGATCCTAGGAGCAGCAGCAACAGTATTACTTACGTGCTTTTTTGAAATGCAAAACAGCCTGCACCACCCTGGTCCTCCTGAATACTTAGAAGCTGGGGCCCAGAAACTCATTTTAACAAGCTCTCTGGATGATTCCAATGTACACTAGAATGTGGAGCCACTGATATAAATAGTAAGGATCATGGCCACCCAAGAAAGTGAGACCTTTGAGGGCTGTGCAGCCAGAGAAGTTAAAACCTTGGGAAAGAGGTAAGAGAGAGGGAGACAGATGGGCAGACAGGGGGAAAGGGGCCACAGAGCTGGGACATGCACATACTCCTGAATCCTCTGCCACTGTTTCCCCAGCATCTTAAAGGCTTCATTTGGATAAGGGCAAAGCACCACTTTTTAGTTGAAAGTGGTGGACTTGAGACACTTTAGACAGAGTCTTATTAATGGATAATTCTGTCTAGTCCTGGGTCCTGATACTTGATCCAGTTTAATCTCCCAGTTAAAACAATTCCAGTAGTCCTCAGATCTTAACAAGGTAATATTATTAATTCCTAACTCCATAGATAAAAAACTCTATTTAGACAGCCTCTCTCAGGCCACTGCTACTTTGGTTATTTTACAAATTATCTTTGGTACCCATTTTCTTTACTATAAGCAGAAGTGAATTTTGAAAGGAAAAGTATCAAAAATTAGACCATGAATTTTAACCTATCATTCCATAGAGAATTGTACATTTCAAAAAAAATTATTTAAAACTCAACATCTTGTTCCACAGTTGCAGCAGCAACTTAACAACTAACCGTGGTATGGTACTCTGGAAATTTCTAGTTGTTTTGCAAACAGTTCTAAGGCTCAACAGCCTGCTTCTCAAAATGCCTATTTTTCCAAGAAAAATCTGCTTTTCATCTGCCAATGTTCTACCCTTCTATACACCCATGTTTCTTTCTAGCATTCCTCATGGTCCCAAGTACAATGAGAACAACTTATAGTCTAAACCGTGTTATTAGTCAGGGGCAGTGGTAAACACCTGTAATCCCAGGACCCCAGAAGGCTGAGTGAGTCAGGATGATCACAAGTTTGAGACCAGCTTCAGCAACTTAGCAAGACAATCTCAAATTTTTTTTTTCGAAAAAGGACTAGAGGGGCTGGAGTGGTGGCTCAGTGGTAGAGCGCTTGCCAGAATGCACGAGGACCCAGGTTCAAACCCCAGCACCACATATGTAACAAAGTGTCAGAAAAAAAACAAAAATCAGATGAAAAAATAATAAAATTGATTCCCTGGGTTCAATCTCCAGTACCAAATATGCTTGACCCTAACAACATTCCCCACCCTTTGTGTAGCAATTGTCATATATTTTACTTCTACATATTATTTAAATTTAACAATTATTTTTGCTACAGATAGTTAATTATCCATTAAAGAAATTTAAAAGGACAACAGGATGGAAAGTCATTCACATTTGCCAATATATGAACCATTTCCAGCATTCTTCATTCCTTTGAATAGCTATAATTTTGTACCTGGGCATTATTCTTCCACTTAAAGACCTGACATTAAATGTTCTCACAGTACAGATCTGCTAGTAATAAATTCTCTTAGCTTTCTTTATCTGAAAGTTTTTATTTCATCAAATTTTAAAGATACTTTCAATGAATATAGAATTTTAGGCTTATTTTTCCCCTGGTGCTTTTTTAAAAATGTTGTTCCTTTATCTTTCGCTATCATGACTTTCAGAAATAAGTCTGATTGAGGCTAGAGCGGTAGCTCAGCAGTAACAGCTCTTGCCTGGCATGTGCAAGGACACAGGTTCCAACCCCAAGTACCACATACACAAGGAGGTGTCGGAGAAACAAAAGCCATATGAAAAACTTAATAAAACTGATTGTCTCTTTTTCTGTCTCTCTCTTGCTGTCCCTCTCTTAAAAAAAAAAAAAAGCCTGAGTATTATTTATGCAATGTGCTTTCTCCTCCAACTGCTTTGAAATTTTTCTCATTGTAACTATTTCAGGATTGGATCACAGTGCGCTTTGGTGTGGTTTTCTTTTTGTTTATCTTGTTTGTTATACACTTTGAACTTCCTGGCTCTGTAGGTTTATAGTTTTCATCAGATATGGAAATTTATTATTCATTACTTCTTCAATCAACACCATCTCTCTTTCTGATATTCCAATTTCATATGTGAGGCAACTTGATCCTTCTCTATAAGGCACAGAGGCTCTGTTCTTTTTCTTTCTTTATTTTTTAGTATTTTTTCTCATTGTGCTGATTCACTTTGTATACTATTATTTTCATCCCCATAATTTCTTTTATATCTTCCATATCTTTTTTGCTATGTTCTTGATTTTTTTAATAATTGATCAAACTCATAATAGCTGTTTTACTCTTTCCATTTGCAAATTCTATCATCTTTGTACTTTCTGAGTCCATTTCTAAAAATGAATTTTCCTTCTGGTTTTATATCACATTTTCTTGCTTCTTGGCAGGTCTAATAATTTCTTAGTGAATGCCATCCATTGTGAGTTTTATATTATTGACAATCTTTATTTTTTCTCTTCCTTCAGAGAGCATTAGTTTTTGTACTGGCAATCTGTTGCAGTATAGTTTGACCTTTTAGAACCTTGTTTTTAAGCATTATTAGATTGGATCTGGATTGACCTTTATTTTTTTTAAGAGAGAGAGGGACAGTGAGAGAGAGAGAATCAGTTTTATCTAGTTTTTCATGTGACTTTCATTGCTCCAACACTTTGCTGTGTAAGTGGAGCTGGGGTTCGAACCCACGTCCTCATGCATGCCAGGCAAGCGCAATACTGCTGATAGATTAGTGTACTGTTAAGGTATATCTCTCCTAGAGTCTCTACTGCATGGCTCCAGTGATTTCCAATCTGATAAGTCAACTCAAATGTCTCCCAGCCCTGTGTTCAGATCACAGCTCCTTGTCATATACCCTGCACCATGGAGTTTCCTGCTATATCTGCACATCTTAATATTCAGGAAAGATACAAAAGACCCTACACAAATTTCTGGAATTATTTTTCTTCATAGTTAACTGCAATTTCTAGCTGCTTCTGCCTCTGTTAATTCTCATCACTGTCTCCTGAACTCCATAAAATCACTATTCTCTGCTTAGAATCATTATACCATCATTCAGCTGCATAGAAAGTAAATCCACGCAGAAAACTGGAGTGACCACAGGACTCACCTCATTTGTTTCCCTTCTCTCAAGTCTCTCAGTCCTATGTTACTGGTTGGTTGATGTCTGAAAATATGTGCTTTATATATTTCCAGTTTTCTATTTATTGGGGCGGGGGCATTGCAGTCCCTATCATTGTGTTATGGTGAAAAGTTTACAAATGAAAAGCTGTAACCTCCATGTATGAATGAATGTTTGCATTCTTTCATGTCACTTTTAACCAACATTTGTTGAGCTCCAACTATATACAACACTGTAACACACTGTGATAGGGGACACCCTAAATGTCAGGGGAGAGCCCCCTCTGTGGCAGGAGGCTCCCTTCCCTTAAACTTTACATGTTAGGCTTCTCTTGGTTGTCAAGTCAGAGACAACCATCTGTAGCGAGTTCTTTATCCTCTTTCCTGCCAGAGCTCAGAGATCTACTGGAGCTCAGAGATCTACAAGCAGCATGAATAGAAGCTTTTTAACAGTTCTTGTTTTTTCCTTCTCTTCTTCCTGAGAAGCCACTTGTGTTCCTTACTTGTAACCAACTGCTTTTGTAACGTTGCTTTATAACCAATCAATATGTACTAAGAGCTAAATGTATGATGTAACCCCCTAAAGGGTATAGATTGCTAGAACTCCCATTCCACAGCATCCAGAGGTGGCAGCTCTTATGCAATCTGTACCATGCTGCAGCACTAACAAACCTGCTTCCTGAAAATTCCTCGGGTGCTTGTGCCACATCTGTCCCATACCAATACCGTGGAGGAATAAAGATTAATAAGACAGACACCTGCCATTAACGGAACTTTAATCTCCTGTGAGAGTAGATCCAGACACTGGTGACAAAACATGTTAAGAATCATAACTGAGCGAGGCTCAATGGCACACACCTGTAATCCTGGCAACTCAGGATGCAAAAGCAGGACTGCAGCTTCAAGGCCAGCCGCAGAAACTTAGCAAGACCCTTAGCAACTTAGCAAGTCTCTGTCTCAAAAGTTATAAAGGATTGGTGATGTAGTTCAGTGGTAAAGCACCTGTGAGTTCAATTCCTAGTACTTACCCCAAAAAAGAATCATAATTGATATGTTAAATTAGTGCAGAGAAGGAAGACAGTATTAATAGGATTAGAGGAGGTCTTAAAGGAGGAAGTGGCATATTAACTGAGTTAGCTTTCTATAAAAGGACATATCAGGGGCTGGAGCAGCGGCTCAGCAGTTACCTGCTTGCCTGGCATGTTTGAGGGCACAAGTTCAAACTCCAGCACACCTTCACAACGAAGTGTTGGAGCAACAAAAGCCACATGAAAAACTAAATCAAACTGATTCTCTTTCCGTCTCTCTCACTGTCCTTCCCTCTTTAAAAAAAATTAAAATTAAAAAAATAAAAGGGCATATCAGCAGGCAGTACAGTATAGCCAGTGCTTGATGGTTTTTAGAAGAGGGAGAATAAATTGGAAGATGAATTTGGGTAAGAGAGCTAATGGTAAATTCTGGAAACCTTCCGTGATTTTCCAAATAACTTGCACATGAATATTGATATTGCTTGTCGCAGCTAGTTTTTCTGCTTTAACTTACCACTATCAACACGGCAACGGTACACAAGACCTGGCATGTAAAGTGCTCTGAACCTCCAATGCCTGATTCCACCTGAACCTTTCCTCACTTCTCACAACAAGCCCAGTTACCCACTTGCCACCCAGCTGAGCTTTCCACTTCCAGCTCAGTTGATAGGATGGTCTTCTTATAATCATGAGCACGGCCTTATGAAGGAGGCAGAGGGAAGGAGAAAGAGAAGAGGGGAGGAAGTGAATTAGCAAACAAAGGTACTGACACAGGTAAGATTCTGAAGCTGCAGAATCTTTTTTTAGAAAATTCACATATTGCCAACTGGGGGCTATGGTTTTGCAAAATCACAGGCAAATGGATTTTCTAAATAGGTACCACCTGCATCCAAAATGGATTTATACAAGAAGGAACAAAGGAAGAGAAGGGAGAAGAGCGAGGGAGGGAGTGAAGGAAAAGGCAAAGCCAAAAAGTCCTTTGTGATATGTGAGAAAAGAGACTGACTTGACTCAGGGAAACATATTTAACAAAAAAAAAAAGCAATGTAAGGTTCAACTGTGTTCCTGTCACCATGAAAAAAATTTCACCTAGCTGCAAAAAGATGTTCTCAGGAGAAAGAAAAGCTTACCTTAAAGCCAGAAAAGCTCACTCTGGGCCCCTGGATCTTTCGCCATCAGGAAGCTCTTAAATGTAATGCTGCCAAGTAGTGTAATTACAAAGCAACCTTGAATGTCACTCAAGATTGAGCTGTAAAAAAAAAAAGAGAGAGAAAATCTATGAGGACATCCAACCCCTGTCCCAGCGTCCACCCAGGTATATGTCAGGTGGGGCAACGTAAAAGTCTAACCTTGTATTCCATTACAGAACTGTATTCTGGTCATGCACAATTTTGAGACTTTTGCTTTCTTATTAAACTGGAGATTCATGCTTCTGACACAAAAATATAAAAATTTCAAAAACAGAGTAAAAAACAGGCCTCCTTCCTGTTTCCGTCTCCTAATGACCCTGTTACCACCCCAGAAGGTTTTGTTTGTAAACTTCAAAATGGTCTATATATTTGCAGGAAAATACATGTGTGTTTGTGTATATGAGTTTGTGTGTCTATCTGTCATATTTATTTGAAGGTGAAAACATGTTACATGAATTTTTCTACATTGTTTTTGTTTTTATTTTCTCAATATATCTTAGCTCACTCTGTTCTATAAAGATCTACTTCACTTTGAAATGGCTGTGTAATATTCCAGTGAACATCTGTATTTTATTTAATCCATCCCCATTCCCCCTTGACGTTTAAATGGTTTTAATATTCCATACCAGACTGCAATAGAGGCTCTCATCTATCTGCTCTTTTATACTTGCGTCAGTGGAACTGCAGGGCAAAGTTCTAAACGTCTAAAAGCACAATATGCAGGCCTAAAGGCATGGACTTGTGTCACTGAGATCAATGCTGGCGTGTTGGTCTCCAAGGAGTCTGACTCCCACCATCAGCTTAGCAGAGTGCCTCTCCCCATGTTTTCCCCAACAGAGTCTGTTACCAAACTGTTTTTAAATTTTCCAGTTTAATAAGTAAAAATGATGCCCCAGTGTTATTTTAATTTGCATTCTCTTATTGGGACCAAGGTTGAGCACCTATCTATATTTGAGCAGCTTCAATTTCCCTTACCTCAAAATACAAGTTCATATCCTTTGTCCATTTTTCTGTGGGCTTGTTCTTCCATTAAATTATAGGAGCTTGTCACGTGTTAGGAAAATCGGCAATTAGTCTGTGGTATGAGTTGTAGATTTTCTTCTTGATTTATGATAGTAAACTGTAAACGGTTCAAATGCAACAGAGTGAATTTTTATTTTGATTATGACTGCAGAAATGTTATACTCTCATTTAATTAAATGTATCAATAATATCTTTTCTTATTCTGTATACTTTGAGATATCTTTCCCTCCAAGATGACTTTTTAAAAATCTTCCATGCTTTGTTTTTTATTACTTCATCTTTTATTTTGGATATTTACTGACACAACCTGCATTGCTGAACTCGGAAACAGGTGAGGGGCAATAGGGGACAAAGAAAAAAACACAGAGACACAGACATCAAAGGCTGGGGCCAGGAGGAACACAGTCCTCTGATGGAGGAACAGTGCCCCAGAGCTAGCACAGCATGTTTATTATATAGGTTTTATCACCAAAAAGTTAACTGCAAAAAAGCAGACAGGCTTGAAGGTCACAGCGCCTGCAACATCTATGTGGTTACACTACTGTGCGTATTGCTTTCTGTCCCTGGCAGCTGGTGTCTGGACGCGAAGTCAAGGACTGTTTCATATTCTGCACTTTTGCACAGAATTTGCCCAAGCAGGGCTTTGTCACGATACCAGGGCAGACTTACTCTGTGCTTTTTCACATAAACTGTCCAAATCAGGCGTTGCCGTTGCTCCCAGGTAGTCAAAGACCATAAGCCAAGGCACCAGCCACCGCTCTCCAGCTCTCCGCAGCTTACTCCACTGTGACTGACTTGGTGCAATGGTGCAGGCCAACATCATGATTTGCTTGTTCTCTCCTCGGATGAGTTTCCGTGATCTAAAATAATGAATGCTTTATTAATTTTATATTCAGAACTGACATGCAGACTATACCCTAAGCTTTAACATCCTGTCACATCATTTCATCACCTTCTTTAAAGATACGCCAGCAAACTCAAAACAGAGCTGCCCAAGCAAACTGCGGAAGCTCCCCTGAGAAACACTACCAGCCCCCTCACAGCTCCAAATCTTGGTCACAGAAACTTTTAAGCAAACACCAAGACCCACAGGTCACAAAAGCAGGGGTGGCGGTGACCTAGAGGCAGTGACGACGAGCTCCACAGGCTTTGGGCATGAGCTGGGGTGAGAGTGGCAGTGATGTGTAGCAGACCTAAGTGGGCACAGAGTCCAAACCGCTTGCTGCTAATGTCTGGCACTGTAACTCCTGAGAAGTCACCGACTTCTGACAAGGAAAAGAAAGCCCTCCCATGGATGGTGTCCCACACAGCTCAGTGGACCAGGACACAGAGTCCCACAGCACGCTGGCCAACTCAGGGAGGTGCACCATGTGTGGGGGACAGAAGCAGAGGAGGGGCTCGTTTTGGTTTGTTTGATGAGTTAGTGATGTGGAGATATTTTGGGCTTTGGTTTTGATTTGTGGCTGCCATTTATTTCATAAAGCGGTTCCGAACCTCAGTGTCCTTGTTGTCCTAGGTTGTGTGTGTCTCTCCCCTACCCTCCTCTCTCTCATGTGAAACAGGCTCTCTCATGTGAAAGGGATATAGATAAGAATATACTCAGTTGACTGGAATTTGAAAAAGCCCACAAAAAATCCTCCCCTACTTAATGTCAGAAAGCAAAACAAGGGGCTAGAGCAGTGGCTCGGCAGTTAAGGAGTTTGCCCAGCATGCTCAAGTACACAGGTTCGAAACCCAGCGCCACGTACACAATGAAGTCTCCGAGCAACGAAGGCCACGTGAAAAACTAAATGAAGTTGATTCTTTCTCTCGCTCGCTCTCTCTCACTGTCCCTCTTTCAAAAAAAAAAGAAAAGAAACAATTTTAAAAAAGCAAAACAAGAAAGATGTTGGCTTTGATATAATGAATATTTAGTGAAATTGTGTCTGTTCCCTATGGGGAGGGGAGGAAAGGGATGGAAATACTCCCTGCCCAGGAGGAGATAACAGACATGAGGAACAGAAGTAGCTCCCTAACCTCCTGCAGCTGACTGCTCAGTCCTGGGGCTAACTGACAGAGGCAAGTAACAGAAGTGTCCGCATTTCCTACACTATAGTAACTAGAAGGTAACACACCCATTGGAATGTCCTCATTTTTATACCTGAGAAAAGTAAAAGTATTCAGAAATCATGGGAGTAACGAGGAACCACGCTGGGTGCTTTCTGACTACATCACTTTACTCCACACCACGGTTAGGGCCATGTTCAGAAAGACTTGAGCCACTAGGTTCTCAACAAATGACTGATGGATAACTGACTGGACAGTTCTGATGTACTTATTCTGCTATGGGGAGGGTCCTTCCTGGACAGGTCAGCATTCCCCACAAGTCTGGCCCTTTTCGGGGTTCTGTCTCTGTGACTTCCCCACCATGCATCCACTTACACAAGCCACAAACCCAGGAGGCTTTGTAAGATGTATGTCTTTTCTGTCAAACTTGAAAGATTGTGATGTATAATCTACTACCTCCATTTTAGATTCCCCCTCCCCCTTTGAAGATAGTAACTCCCTCACCTGTGTCCGCCCACCTCTTTCCAAGGACCCCTTCCGGTACTCAGCCATCTTCTTCCGGTACCCAGCCATCTCCTTCCGGCGAACTTGGAATCCCTACTACCCTCGCCACGTGTGCGGCGACCCCCCCCCATTACCTCCCAGACGCCGCCTACTTCCTCTTGAACCTGCCTCCACTTAATCACAGCCAATCGGGCAGACTGTGCACCTGAGCTCCTCCAATTAGGGCGAAGGGCAGTATTGCATCAGGTCGGCTTTAAGAACCCTGAACTCCCCAGCGAGGCGCGCATTTTTCTTTCACCCTTCGGCCGAAGTAAAATTTCTGCCTTGCTCACCCACACCCGACCACGTGTTTGATTTCATTTACAACAGCTCCTCAAAAACTCCCTCCCTGACATGAAAACCTGGAGAATCTTCATCAGATCCTGATGGCTTTGCCTCCTAAAATTCCCTGAATACTTCCACAGCTCTCCACCTCCAAGCTTATCCAAACCGTTCCTCTGTCTCACCTGACTGCCACCTCCTGAGTCCCCACACCAATTTCAGGCTCCCTTCCATCTGCTTTCCACATTGTAGCAAGAGGGTTCTTTTCAAAAGAGAAATCTACTCATTTTCTTGTCTTTCCCCTCCAGAACAAATCAGGCTCAAAGTCACCAGGTGGGAAAGCAAGGCAGGCATTCCGACCTGGAAAGCCTTAAAACCTCGAGGACACCACGCCCTAGCACAGGGCCCAAACCAACTCCACTCTGAACACTGATACACACCCTTAGGTGTATACACACCCTTAGGTATTTCTTAGGGGTTAAGAAATGAACTATTTCAACCATAACAAAACCTCATGAAGAGGGGCTGGCACAGGGGCTCGGCAGTTATAGGGCACAGCATGCGCGAGTACACAGGTTCAAACCCCAGCACCCACATACACAACTAAGTGTCAGAGCAACTTGTCATCACCTTTTAAGTCATCAGAAAATACACGAAGCTCACATTAGTGACACCTGTCCCCTGCCTAGTGTTGGGGCCTGGAGCGGTTGCTCAGTGGTTATGGCACTTGCCTGGCATGCGCAAATATGCAGGTTCAAACCCCAGCACCACATACACAATGAAGTTTGAGAGCAATGAAGGCCACATGCAAAACTAAATAAAACTGATTCTCTCTTTGTCTCTCACCGTCCCTTTTTCTTTAAAAAAAAAAAAAAGGAGGAAAAAAGGGAAAATTGAATTCATATAGTGTACACTCTCAAAGCCTTACTCTTTGGTGACGGATAGTGAATAAGGAAAGAACACCCTCATTACATTTTTAAAAAGAAAAAGGTACTACCACCTACCTGCCAGAGTGACCAAAATCCAGAACACTGACACCAAGTGTTGACAAGAATGTGGAGCAACAGGGACTCGGGACTCCCATTCATTACTGGTGGGAATGCAAAATGGCACAAGCTCCTCTGGAAAACAGCTTGGCAGTTTCTTACAAAACTAAACATTCTCCTACCATGTGACACAGAAACCAAGTTCTGTGGCATTTACCCAACAGAGTTGAAAACATATCCACACAAAAACCTTCACATGAATGTATATAGGAGCTATCTTCATAACTGCCAAAACTTAGAATTAACTAAGGTGTCCTTCCATAGGTGAGTGGACAAATAAATTGTGGCACATCTCCAAACAACAGGATATTATTCAGTACAACAAAAAAAAAAAAAAAATGAAAGAGGAGCTATCAAGCTATGAAACACAAGGAAAAACTAATATGAAAAGGCACCATACTGAGTGGCTTCGATTGTGTGACACTCTGGAAAAGGTAAAACTTGGGAGATTACAAAAAGACCAGTGGCTCTCAAGGGTAAGAGGTAGGCAGGGTGCAGATTAGGGTGAAAAGACATTGTGTGGCTCTGTAATGGCGGACACATATCATGATGTGTACACACAGTCTGTAACTGAGACTGGACCCTAATGGAAACTAAGGGGCTTCGGTGATACTGATGCATCAATGTAGGTTCATCAGTTGTAGCACTGTACCATTCTGGTGGTGATGTTGGTAACGGGGCAAGCTATGCACACGTGCGGTCAGGGAGTCCATGGGAAATCTCTGCACCACTCACTCAATTTTCCTGAGCCTAAAACCACCCTAAAAATAGACTCCATTAAAAAAATTCATGAAGAGAAAAAAAATCAAAGGATTATCTAGAGGAAAACACAGGAAACTGAAGGCAATGCTGGCTTACACGAGCGGAACTGCTGTGCTGGAGTAGGGGAATATGTGCAGAACTGTGTCACTCAGGATTTTCTTCACAAGCAACAAACAACTCTAGTTGATTTAATTAAAAGAGGAAATTTGTTGGAAGAGTATAACAATATAAATGTTACTAGAATCAGACTTGGAAGATGGAATAGCCATCCAAATCAATTCTGTCTTCTGGAGTATAAAGCAGGATTTGCCTCAGAAAGGAGACACCCCAACAGAGCTGAGTGGTCAAAAAACATTTCAACAGTTATTCCACTCCGAGATTATCAATGCACTACCTATGCAAAATAACTGAACAGAGAGACTGAGATATTTATACACCAATGTTCATAGTAACAGTTTTCACAGTGTCCAAGAGGTGGAAATGATCCAAGTGTCCATCAGCAAATGAATGGATAAACAAAATGTGGTATATACATACAAGGGAATATTACTCAGCCTTTAAAAAGAAATGGAGTACTGAGACATGCTACAACATGTATAAACCTTAAAGGCATCATACCAAGTGAAAAAAAGCCCTTACAAAAGGACAAATATTAAATAATTCCACTTATATGAGGCACCTAGAGTAGTCAAATTCAGAGACAAAGAATAATACAGGCTACCAGGGACTGGATATGTATTGCCTAGTTAAAGCATATTTTTGACTAAGGGATTTAATCTTATGACATTTATAGAATGTTCTTTCAATTATGTAAAAATGAATGCTGTAAATTAGAAATGGCAAATTATTGAGGAAAAATAAAAAGCAAAGACCTATATCTGTGTGCAAACATATTCTTCAACATGTATAAATTCGTCAATTGCTGCTGTTCCTCCACAGGAACAAAGCCCTTACTCCTCCATGCTTCCCTCTCCTCATAGCCCAGCCCCAGCTTCCTGTAACACAGAATTGCACAATCTCTGCAATCCAAAAAAAATGGTTCTTGGCACAAGATTTACCCCTCCCCAATATCACAACAAAAATTATATTTTTGATACCTGACACACTAATTTGAGAATGTGAGTAATAATTACAGCACTGTCATGAAAACATTCACTCTCTCCCCCTAAAACAGACAACAGTGGAGGATGACGAAGCTGTAGCCTGGACAACGAGGACCAAAACAGGTTTCCAGTCACAAACCACAGAGGAACAGGCGAGGGGCCCTTACCTCTCATCTGACTCTCTGCATCAAGATGCCAGAGTTCATTCAAGACATTAGAAAACACAAACG
This sequence comes from Aplodontia rufa, assembly GCA_004027875.1. Taxonomy (NCBI): domain Eukaryota; kingdom Metazoa; phylum Chordata; class Mammalia; order Rodentia; family Aplodontiidae; genus Aplodontia; species Aplodontia rufa. The sequence goes on from PVKS010005826.1 coordinate 37,308, forward strand.
AGTTAACCTACGACGTGACGTCAAAAGCCCAGTGTGTGCAAGCACTGCAGCTGCTAGTCTCCATTTTACCCAAACTACCCTGCTCTGAAATGCCCCATGTTGAACTCCGTGAGAACAGGGAGGATGCTTTGCTCCTGTCTAATGCCCGGCACTCAGGAGGAATAAAGTGGGGACCTGGAGAACTTGCCTCGCAAGGCTGCATGGTGACGATCAGTGGCCTCTCTTCCAGTAATCAGACCAATCACAAGCTGTGGCCAGGTTGAGTGGTGGACAGGAAACAGGAATTTTACTCATTCACGAACGTAAGTGCGTGTTACTCGTCTTCCACATTCTAGACCCTGTCCTAAAGGTAGCGTACAAAGGAAAAGGCACGCTAGTCGGGACCTTTCACTGCTGCGTTGATTACCCCTTTTCTATTTATGTGTTTCTGTTTTTTTTTTTTTTTAAGAGAGAGGGACAGTGAGAAAGAGAGGGAGAGAAAGAGAAAGAAATAGAGAAAGAGAATCAATCTTTACTTAGTTTTTCATATGGCTTCTGTTGCTCCGAGACATTGTTGTGTATATGGTGCTGGGGTTTGAACCTGCGTACTGGCACATGCTAGGTAAGGGCTGTAACTGCTGAGCCGCCGCTCCAGCCCTGAGGTTTTGACATCTGGGCCTTGCTGACCCTGTAGGGACTGCCCTCCCAAGGCTGGGCAATTCCTAGAGCCAGGAAATCACTCAATCTGCAGGTGCACTTTGAGACAATTCACAGTGCCACCCTACCACCTCCTCCACCGACTCTCATGCTCAGAGCTACCATTTCCCTGCCCTCATCATCCCCAGTCAGGGGCCAGACGACTAGGGACAGTCCCTACACTGCAGAGCCCACTGAAATCATTCAGACCGGCCAAAACAAAGCCTGCTTACCCTGCCTCTCTGGTTCCTTCCCACAGAATCTACCATAGAGTCTCTTGCCCGTGTTTTCATTATTCCTCTGCCTTCTGGCGAACCCTGGTTCATGCGTAGGACAGCATCATAAAAAAGTGTTAAGAAGTTTCCATTTCTCCTCTTGAATGCAGTCAGTTCCTCCTCTGTAAAGAAACTAGATGTCTAAAGTTGTCAATTATAACATAATAGTCCCTGACTTGTTGATTTAGCAAATACATTTTAAAAAATATGACATATGGATTGAATTATGTCCTCTCATCCCTGAAATTCATCTGTTCAGGGCCCAGTGCCCAGTATGTCAGAAGGTGACTATATTTGGAGATGGGGGCTTTAAAGAGGTATTAAGGTTAAGTGGGGTCATAAGAGGGCCTTCATCAAATCCAACTGCTGTCCTTTTAAGAGGAAATTTGGACACAAAAAGAGAAGCACCATAGCTGGGCACATACAGCTGAAAGGTCGTGTAAGGACACAGTGACAAGGCAGCCATCTGCAAACTGAGCTGAGAGGTCTCAGGAGAAACCAACCCTGCCACCACCTTGATCGTGGCCTTCCAGCCTCCAGAGCCATGAGCCAGAGATCCCTGCTGTTGAAGCCACAGAGACTCTGGTATTTTGTTAAAGCACCCCTAGAAAACTAGCACATATAGTAACAGACGAATTGTTAAAACCTGAAATCGTCCAGGAAGAAGACTTCCTCAACAGGAAGCCATGGAACACCCTCTGGTTCTTCTGATGTTCTGCCAGGTCACCTGGGCTCTATGCCATGGCTCATCAGATGCAATCCAATATAACACTGACTGAATGCCAGGTAAAATGAGAGACACTGGCAAAATACATTTTAATTCTCCAATGTCAGAGAGATTGGGAGGTGGGGGGAAAGGACAAGTCAATCAAAAATCCAACTTCTGCTAAAAACACAAGCTCTCCCTGGATGAATGGATCCAAAAGCTCTGGTGTGTATATATATATACTATGGAGTTCCACTCAGCTACTAAAAACAATGATATTACAGCATTTGAAGGTAAATGGATGGCAATGGAAGATATTATGCTGAGTGGAATTAGCCAAACCCAGAGACTCAAGGGTCAAATGTTTTCCCTCATTTGTGGAGGCTGAAGCTAAACCCAGGCTTGAGTGAAAGTCAAGCTCATGTACTAGACTCGCCAAAGTCAAAGCAACACATAATCTAGGGGAACCACAGATATGTAGGGGGATGGAAGAGAAGATACAGGATAGAGGGGAGAGGGAGGGATTTGTGAGGGGTAATCAACAATGCAGCTTACTCTTCACTCCCTCGAGAAGCCAAATAATACCTATGTAATCATTTAATTCTGGAAAATGCAACTTATAGATAGAGACAGATATAAATATATATATATATGTAATATGTGTGTGTGTGTGTGTGTGTATGTATCTATATATAATGACATTTGTATCTGTTAAGGGGAAAATACAGCAGAGTCAAGAGACTAGGGTGTGGGTGATGTGGGGGTGATTCTGGATTCGGATCAGGGCATATCATATTGTTACTATGTATGCATCTATGATTGTACAACGACATAACTCAATAAAATTTTAAAAATACACACAAGATATCTCTCTCACCTGTGACAGTCTTTCTTGGAGGTAGTGAGCTACCATCAAGCATAAGAAGGAAGGAGAATAATGTGTATAAACCCATATACTTAGGGTAGCCAGGCCTACAAAGAGGCAGAAGCAGTTCCCTGTGAGCAAGTCTCAAAGGGGAAGACAACTGAGGAAAGAAAAAAGAACTGTAAAATCTTCCCAGAGTTTATCCCTCCCTGGGGCCTTAATTACCTCAATAGAAGGGAACAGGTTTCAAAGCATTATAATAATATCCTTAGATATGCCCAGAAAAACATGGAAACAGGAGAACTCTCAAATCCAAACTCCATCTCTGGATACAAATATGTTGAAATTTGGGGAGAAAGAAGACAGGGAAATGGTCAAAAGGTAAGAAAGATCTGGGGCTGCTTGTATTCTAATAATGAAGCCCTGTCAGAGACAACCATCTTCAGAAGCCATTCCATCCTCACAGATCCTTACACCCAGACACAAAGTTAAAATGGAAAGAAATCACCGGGCACGGTAGCACACGCCTGTTAACTCTAGTGACAGGGGAGGCTGAGGCATGAGGATCACAAGTTCAAAAGCAGCCTCAGCAACTTAGTGAAACCCTGTCTCAAAATAAAAAGGTCTGGGGATATAACTCAGTGGCTGAGTGCCCCTGGGTTCAATCCCCAGCACCAAAGAAAAACAAAATGAAAGGAAAGGAAAGAAAGACTAAATATTCTCTCTCAATACCTTAAAAACCAAAGTCCCACACATCTAACCACTAGAGGCTGAAGCAGAACCAGGCAGAACCCAGGAAGGTGACCTGCCATCGGGGAAGCCCAGAGTCATTTTCCAAGTGTCAAAAAATGAAAGTTGGATGCCAGGATAATGATCCCAGCAGGAGAGCAGACCATAAAGAATTCTTCTCAAAAAAAAAAAAAATTCCTTTTGGAAATGCTCTTTATTTATGTCTGCCTCCAGGGCAGAAAGCCAGTGGCTTGTCCTTCCAGGGCCCTCTCTCCTTCTTTCTCAAGAAAAGCTGTCACTTCCAGGAGCTGACTCTGCATGTCCTCTAAATCACCCTTGCTCTACAGCCAAGGCAAGGACTGCTCATCAACCCTCAGAGCAAACTCAGGTCAAACAGTTGCCTGCCAACCAGCTCCTGGCTATCACCCAAGGCTACAGCAGTGAGCGTCAGGGCCCCTGGGGACAGTCCTCTTAGAGAATCAGAACTGGACCTGGAATCCGTGCAAAAGTGAAGATCGTGCTTGGACATGGGAGGAACCCAGCTGTTAAAGAAACATACACTAGAGACTGTGTGTCCCAGAGGGAAGAGCACTGGGCAGGGAGTCCCTGAGGCTGTGTGTCCCAGAGGGAAGAGCACTGGGCGGGGAGTCCCTGAGGCTGTGTGTCCCAGAGGGAAGAGCACTGGGAAGGGAGTCCCTGAGGCTGTGTGTCCTAGAGGGAAGAGCACTGGGCAGGGAGTCCTTGAAGCTGTGTGTCCTAGAGGTAAAAGCACTTGGCAAGGAGTTCCTCCAGTCTGCTCTCTCTTTCCTGGGTGACCTAGGACAAGTCACATAGCTTCTCTGGACCTCTGTTTTGTTTTCTATTTTCCCTGGAAAAAAATATCAAGTGAAACTCTCAAGTTCTTACTTCTTTTAAAAGTGTTACAGCTTCACTTTTCACACTATTAACCTTTGGTTAATAGTCAAAGAAAAAAATCTTTAGCACACACAAGACCATGACTATTATTAATGATAAATTATTAAAGTGTCACAGATTGGAAAATTTTCCAGCATCCAGAGCTGTGACAGAACAAATTTATTTGATTGGAGCCACCAATTTGTGGCACTTTGTTATAGCAGCTCTAGCAAACTAATACAGGAAAGAGCACCCACCCTCACTGTGAAGTTGAGATGGACAGCTCCTGGCTTTCCCACTTTCCCTGGGGGTGGGGACAAGGACACACAGTCCCTAATACACAGCAGATCCTTTGTGTTCATCAGTACTGAATAAACCCTGAACTGAACCAAGTGATATTATATAAACCATACAAATTTCTAAGATGATTATAATTTAATAATATATTTTGTGAATATCAAAATAACAATTACTGACATGTAATAAGCAGGGACCCTTTACTGACCTTGTCATCCCAACACACAGAACCCTGGGATAGCATCCCAACTTCCGCAGATGTGGAAATGCATGCGTAGAGATCAAGAGCTAGCAGATGGCAAATGCAGGATTTAAACCCAGGCATTCCGACTATAATATTAGAACAGAGCTCTCTGGAACAATGCTAAAAGGTCATTGTTTTAAAAAAAAAATGAAAGCTACTAAAGAAGAAAATTCAAAGTTTCAGATTCCAAACTAAATAACAATGTTTTAAATTTGCCTTGATATCCATTTGCCTGGAAAAGGTTATACACACCGTTCCCTAAATGCACAGAACTAGACTGGGACCCCTCTGCTTTCCTCATAGCACAAAGGAGACTGACAGAAAGAGCTAAGATATTTAGGGCAGAATTATTAAGGCAACAGCAAACCTGGGGCTTTCAACTTATCTGAGAAATTGTGTTGTGTCAGCTTGACTTATAAAAACAAATTCACTTTGAAAAGTGTTAGCCATTACAAATTCTGGGACACTTTGTAGATCTTCTGTTTGGCAAATGAGAACAGTTGGGAAAATAAATATGTCCATTGAAAAGAGCCAAAAAATCTTGTTCAAAAAAGAAAACCTGATAACCATGAAAACTAAATATCAGAACAAATGTCCATCCTCAAGTTTGACAGAAATGTCACCATCAGAACCAAAGCACCACTTCAAAAAAAAACAAAAAGTTGAAAGAAGCCCATGCAGTCGGGGACAGTAGCACATTTTCTGCTGGAGCTTCTAAAGTGAGGACCAACAGGGAAGCTGGAACATGCTTCCTGGTCCCATGTGGGAATCCTCCCGTGGAGGACTCACTCCCGAAGCAGGCACTCCCCTGCAGGTGTGTCCAGACAGATCAAGTTTTTTGATTCACCTCCTGTCACACCAAGCTTGGGAGGGAGCCACTGGGATTCCTTCCTGGCGTGGCCTAAATGGGACGTATCACTTCTCTGGAATTTGGCTTAAACACAAAGTCCAAGAGTCATCTGCCTTACGTCAGGGCTGTCAGTCGAGGCTGCAGCTGCTCCTGAAATCCCGGCCAGTTCTCACAGACCTTCCACTAGGGCTATAGTTTAGCTCCCAGTGGTTACCCTTCCTCTCCTCTCCCAGCCCCTTGAAGAAGCTGAAGGATCCGAGACTCCCTGAAGCAAAGTCACTGGGTTCAAATGAGGCTCAGAGAAACGGTGTGACCAAATTCGCTAAAGCAAAATGTGCACCAACCCCATGACCCAGCAATTCTACTGCAAAGTCTGACTCGGAAAAAAAGCAAGAACATCTCTCTTCCAGAAGGCCTGAGCTCACAAGAGGCAAAAACCAGACACAACGCAAGTGCACACGGACAGAACGAAAGGTAAACAGGGTATGTTCCTATATTATGACATAGCAATTAAAGAAGCTACTTCTATATTCAACAATACAGATACAATGTTGAGTGAAAGAAGATAGACGCTAAAAGCCTACACTTTGTGATTTGTTAATTTCAAGAAGTGGAAACTCAGGCCAGGCATGATGGTGCACGCCTATAATCCCAGTGGCTTGGGAGGCTGAGGCAAGACGATTGCAGTTCAAAGCCAGCCTCAGCAATTCCGCAAGATCCTAAGCAACTTAGTGAGACCCTGTTTCTTACTAAAACATAAAAAAAAGGTCTATTGCTCAGTGGTTAAGCACCCTTGGGTTCAATGCCCAGTACCCCCCCAAAAAAAGTGGAAATTCAAATCCACAGTGAAAGAGGTCACCTCCAGGAGAAAGGGGGAAACTGACTAGGAGGGGATATTAAGGAATTTATAGGATGCTGGAAATATCCTAGATAACTGTCCTAATGGTAACTACAAGGATATGTATATACATAGGTAAAAATTCAAAAGTTTTTTAATTTACCTTATATAAAATGATATATTACATTCGAAAACTGAATTACATTATTTTAAAAGAGAGAGGGACAGTAGGAGAGAGAAAGAAAAAATCAATTTTATTTCGTTTTTCCTGTGGCTTGAAAGCCAAGGACATACCTTGCTCCAAGATTTCATTGTATACATGGTGCTGGGGTTTGAATCTGGGTCCTCATGCTTGCCACTGAGCCACTGCTCCAGCCCCTATTTTTAATTTTTAAGGCAGGGGATTTTGGGGAGAAGGACTTCAGTCTCAAAATGGTGAGGAAGGGGTTGAAGCAGTGGCTCAGAGGTTGGAGCTCTTGCCTGGCACAGCCAAGGACCCAGGTTCCAACCCCAGCACCACATATACAGCTATGTGTCAGAGAATTGATTCTCTTTCTCTCTCTCACTTTCTACCTCTCTTTAAAAAATATATATATATGGTGAGGAATACGGAAGATTCTGATTAGGGAGCTCGGTTCAGAGCACTCAGGCCTCTGCGCTCAGTAGTGAAGAGAGCTCAGAATTCTGAGACGGTAACTGCAAGTGAAAATAACGACCATTACCATCTCTGAAGCACTTTCTATGTGCCAGGTTCTACAAACACGACCTCATTGAATGCCAACAACTTTATAAGATAAAGTTATTATCTTATCTCCATCTTCCAGAATAGTGATGTGCCTTGCTCAAGAAGGATAGACACATCACCAGCGAGCGGGTCAGGACGCTGAAGTGGATCTAGCCAGAGTGGAGGGATGGAACGATGCCAAGGGGGGACATGAATTTCCAGATTCCGCTGCTCTGGGCTTTATGTTTCTTGGTAAAAGATGAATCAAAACTTCAGGTACCGACATATCTTTCTATCCTTTGGCAACCAAGCAAATGACACACTGAAAAATATTTTAAGGGAACAAATCAAGCCCAGGCATAGTGTGGCTTCTGGTCTTCTAAGCTAGTATTTTTCCTCCCTTTTCTCCAGGAGAGACCCCACACAACCCCAGCCAACAACAGGGAAGGACAGTGGCTTATCTGAGTCTCTTCTTGGGGAATGCGGAGCTCCAGCACCGATACGGATGAGGTGGCCACAGCCACGTCTTTGCACAAGGGTGTTGTTGAGGCTTCTGGTCACCTGCTCCCCAGCTTTCCCACACATGCACCAATCCTCTTTCCATTTTGTGAACTACCCCAGCATCTTTTCAAAAAGTCCTGTGTTATTATTAGTGAGGGCTCTTGGTTACCATAAAAGCAAACCACTTCAAACCAGCTTAAATGAAAAGATAAATTCATCGTGAAGATCTGGGATGTCTCACAAAGTTCCAAGACAGGGATGCGGCCAACCTCAGGAATGGAACCACACTGGAGGGAACCCTGGAGGGTAGCCAGAGGCCCCTCTCTGCATCACTCCCTCTGCTTCTCCCGAGGCACCTACTCTACTCTTTCCCATTACTGCAGACCAGCCTCCGCCATTTCATTCACAGGGTGGAATGAGGACATCAGCACTTCAAGAACCACACATTCTAGCTCAGGCATCCAACATGAAGCCTATCTCCACCTCTTATTTCCAAACCCATTACCTCAGGGATGGAACTGAATTCCTGAGCTTTATCGATTGCTCCAGACCAAGTGAGCCAGGAGGGTCAAGGTCATATAGAAACATAGCAACCCCTACCACAACTGTGTGGATGGATGAAGGAAAAAGAAACTAGTAGAAAGGAGATGGTGGACATCAATCTGATGGGCAGCTAAGATATTGCCTAATTTAACCAACTCTTTGACAATGGGAAAAGTATCAGCATTGGATTTTAACAGCTGTGTGACCTTAGGCAAGTTATATGGCTTTCCTAAGCCTCTGCTCCTTTACCTACAAAGTAAGAATACTAATTTTTACCTCATGGTTTCATTAAGAGGAACAAAGATAAAAGAATCTGTAAAGCACCTAACATAGTACCCAACACACCTAAATGCTAACTAGTACCAACCTTATTTTGAACATCAAAACAATCAAAGGAGAACTAAGAGTGGTTTGTTTATAATGGCTCATTTTGCATGCTTGACCAATCCCTGAAACAATGGGTCTTGCAAAAGAGGTTTATTCAGGAGGCAGCCAAGCATGAGGAGGTGGGAGACCGAAATCTCAAGTGTCTCCTTGGAGCTGGGGCATTTTTATGGGAAGTGTGAGGAAATGTGATTGGAGGTTATCAAAGAGCAGATGAAACGGGTTAAGTCTGGAGGATTTATTTAGTTTTCCCTCAGTATCAGTGCCCCCCACCCCCATCTTTGTTTATTTCTCATTCTTGAGGTTGTCAAGGTGACAATCAGACTGGTTCCAATTCGGTGAATCAGGACATAGACCCACACTAGAGGAATGGAACTGTTTAGCACTCACTTAGTTTCCTGGCAATGGGGTAAACTAATATTAGAAGGCCACACTATTGGTGGACTAGTAATTCATAAGGGATGAGCTAGGTTTTGAGCATGTAAGTATTACCTTAATAAATGAGTCAGATGCTTAAGTTTCGTTGTTAACTATAAGATAGAGCATGGGAGGGAGCTAAAGCCAGAAAATATTCAACTAAATTGATCATACTGGGTCTCTTTTGTTGCATCCTATAGCTACAGAATTTTGGGGGGTAATTCTGTCTAGTAGGTCTCACTTCTCCCAAGGTAACATCACACAATCAAGAGAAACCAGACTGTCAGGAACTACATGAGCAAGAGAAAGCTTTTTAAAGACTATCAGGTGATTGAACATGAGAACCCTCCCTTCACCACCTCCCCAGCTTTACTTCCTTTGGTAGGGCTGACATAAGCCACTCCATTTTGATCACATTTCTCTTACCTCTCCTCCTTCTGAACATCACTGATTGATCGTTCTGTAATTAGGTTTGATTGTCCCTCTTTGCCCAGATGAATCTGCCCCAATTTTAAGTCTGAATGGGTTCTACATTGGAAGGGAAGTGATTACTGATTGACAGTGTCAAAACCCTTTTGGTTACATCTGAGCAACAAACAGGTTTCAAAGGAGTGGTTCTCAAGCTAAGCTTACCTAGAGCCCACTGCTGAGCTCACTTCTCTGGTAGGTGATGGGTATCATCTCAGAACACTGGGCCAGCATTATTCCATCAGGACACAATTACCAAGGAAAACATTACCAACAAGAACCAAGCAAATCTGTAATTTTTCTTATAAATATTAAGTCTAATACGTGTCTTTTGGACTTCCAGAAGTCCTTTGGAAATTCCGAAGTTAGTTCTAGACCAAAAAGAAAACTGAAGTGACAAAACAAAGAAAACCTGATACCCTCATAATTTCCTATTGAAAGCAGATAAGTGCTCCAAGAAGCTGTCACTTAAACACAGTGTTGTCATGGCCTTTGCTGGTAAATGGATGGAGATGGAGAAAGTGACATTGAATGATATTAGCCAAACCTAGAAACTCTCTCATATGCAGAAGCTAGAGTACAATATAGGAAACAGTGGGAGAACAATAAATTTAGACAACAGACTCAAACACAGATTACCAATAGTACTGGGGGCAAGCTCACAGTCTAGAGGTGGGAGAGGATGGAATGGAGAAGGGGATGGGGGAAGGTAAAGGGGAGATACAGGAGGTGTGCATGTGTGGAAGTGTAACAGCAAACCCTTTCAATACATAAAACTATAATGGAAAATAAAATCTTGTTATTTAAAAATAAAGTTTTGCACCAGTATACCTTTAATATTAATGCTCAGCCTCTAGAAAACCCTATGAATAATTTTTGCCAATTTGACCATGCATCAAATCCTCCACAAGATTCATTCCTTCTCCAAAAGCCTTTGAGAACTTTCTCCAACTTCTCATACTTGTCTAAGTCACTAGTTTTGTTTACGGTTTCCCCCCATCTCATGTTTTATAACTTCCTCTATTTCTTAGCAATGATCTGAGACCATAGAAGTTTTGAGGCATAAACCAAGCTAGCTAGTCACCATCCCAAGTTATTTCCTTGTAATATTAGGTGATTTTAGCATGCACATGGGACTGGAGCAATGGCTCAGGGGTTACTGCGCTTGCCTGGCATGCGTGAAGACCCAGATTTAAACCCCAGCACCACATACACAATGAAGTGTTGGAGCAATGAAAGCCATATGAAGAACTAAATAAAATGGATTCTTTCTCTCACTGTCCCTCTCTCTTAAAAGAAAATATGTTTGTTGGTGCTCAGAAGACTTTTTTTTTAACCAACATTAAAACAACTCTAATTTAAAAGCATTTGCGTTAGAAGCATGTGGAATTCAATTTATGAGTACCCATTTATTTCAAGGTCAATTTGGTACCATGAATACATAACACACAAAATACACATACATATAAAAATGCAGACAGGACAAAAATACTATAGCTTTCATTTAGATTCTTCATTTGCTAGCTTTCAAAACATTTTTCACTCTCTTTAGACTATTAGTCTTCTAATTAGTTCCTCTACCACTACCACCATAAGCAATACTTAACCCTAAATTTACCTAAGTCCTTCTAACCTAGTTTATTTCCTATCACTGATTTTAGAGCATAGGCTTTCAAGAGCATTTTCTATGCCCACCTAACCTGAGAGAGTACCTGGGAAAGCTCCCCCTCTACATCACAGGGTTCAGTCATTTTATAGAAAGAAACTTGCAGGGAAGTAATTTTAGATTCTGTAGATCGTACATCATTATAGAAGTCTAAATCTGGCTGTTCTGGTTCTAATTGCACTTTTAGCTGTAGTTGTCAAAACATTCCCCACTTTAATAGCAGGAAATGTGAACACGGGTTTCTTAGAAATCCCTACCAAGAAGGAGTGGCTTAGAAGGGACAAACAGAAAGGGGAGACTAGAAGAGGCCCCACCCAGAACGCTATGGGTTGCTCATGGGAAGATCAGAAAACCTCATTCTCCGAATGGCTTCAGCCCTCTAGCAGGACAATAATCTCCAAGCCTTCATTAAGAACAGGAAAAGTGGCTCCAGCCAGGTTTACCTGCACCCAAATTTTCACAGCACTGCAATGGGAGGTTAAAAAACTTGCCTTGATGAGGCTAAAAAAGCAGGGGAGGGTTTTGGGGAGGCCACACCTTTTCATCTATATTACCAAAAATTGTCATGGTTCCCTAACAGGGAATCAAACCCAGGCCTGGCAGCCAGAACACTGAATCCTGACCACCAGGGAGTAGCAGGGGCCACAGAGGGTAGGAGGAGGATGCTAACAATTTTGAAGAAATTGTTATTTTACCAAGAAATTCACAAGATTCATTTGCAAAAAAACGAGGTTCATTTGCAAGCCTCATGCAGGTGAAATGGGTCCCACTATAGCTTAGCTTTTTTTTTTTTGTAAGCCTCCTATACTTTTTTCCTTTTCTGAGTCTTAAATGAATTTAAGAGGTGATTCTTAGATGTTTACATTTTAGCTAAGATTGACTTAAACAACAAATTTTCAAGTAAAAATGCAACAGATTCAAAGTAGGCAGAAAGCTAAAATCCTTTTGTGTTATCTCTATAATTGCTGTTCAAGTATTATCTTAAAGGTATTCACAAGAAATTTTTAAATTAAGCATGCCAATCAAAAATATATAATATTGGGACTAAAGAGGTAGCTCAGTGGTAGAGTGCTTGCCTGGCATGTGCAAGAATCTGGGTTAGAATCCCAGCAACACATATGCAACTGTCAGGAAAACAAAACCAGATGAAAAAATAAAGTTGACTCTCTCTTTAAAACAAAATCCATGTTTAAAGTATATGTGTGTATATATATATATATATATATATATATATATATATATATATATAAATAAATATTAGGAACACACACATATATAAAATATTAGGAACACAAAGTGAATTCAACAAACAAAAAGAAATCCCTGCCAAACAAGAGCAGAGCAGCCAGGAGAATCCCTACCAATATTATTCCTAGGAATCCTAGGGGCAGTTTACCTTGGTGAGTTGTAATTAAATTCAGCCCAATGTTGTCTTTAGGACCCATTTTCAGGCAAACGCTCTCCTGATTCCAAAGAATACTGGGGTCAGGCAGCAACTGAAATTCATTCATTTTAGAGAATGCAAACCAATGGGCTGAATGTGGGATCAAGTTAACATTTCCCACTGCCTTTGGAATTTAGACACTGTCCATCAAAAGTGTATATTATTGATGTAATGTTATGTATGTAATACTATTATGCACCTAGAACTAGATATCAGAAACCAAACAAAATCAAGAGAACTTCTGTGAGAGGAGATTCCCTAATCGTTCCCTACCATTGGGTGTGCCCAAACCAAGGCCCTCACAATGAAGGCCAAAGCAAGGTTTCCTTTCAAAGTCAAATATCAAGTAATCCTGAACCAAAACCCTTAAAATAAAGTCCAAGCCAGAGTGAATAATAAGAATTGAGATATACACACACATACACATACACACACATATGTATATAATATTTATTTCTCTGACACTAAGTTATATATGTGGTGCTTGGGTTTCAACTCGGGTCCCTATGCATGCCAGGTAAACACTTTACCCACTGAGCCACTGCTCCAGCCCCTGGAAACAAGTTTTTGAAAACATGAGATACCCTAGTAAAATGTCATATTAAGACATCATAAAAAAGACATCATAACTAAGACATATTGCAAGCCCCCAAACCATCCCTCTATTGCAAAAGTGGCAGTCTGAAGATCAGGGGCACCAAGCTGGGAATGGTCCTGTGGACAGTTCCAAGGATAAAAGGCCCAAGCAACTGCTTGAATTCATCCACAGACTCTCAATACCAGCAAAGGGTCAACCAGTCACAGGCAAAATGTCTATCTGTACTTACCTTCTGGCCTGCCAAATCATTACTGAACCAAACCCTATCATAGGTACCCCAATGACTGAAAAGTCTTGCAAAAGAACAAGTTTGTTCATGACACAGCCAAGCATGAGTAAGCATGAAACCCAAGTCCCAAATCTACCTCCTTCAGCATAGGGCTTGGGGTTACTTATGAGGCAAGGACAAAGGTGACTGGAAGTTAATTAAGAGCAGGTGAAGCCAGGGACAGTGGTACACACCTGCAATCCCAGCTGCTCAGGAGGCTGAGGCAGTAGGATCACAAGTTCAAGGCCAGACGGGGCAACTTAACCAAACCCTATCTCAAAATAAAAAATTAAAAGGGCTGGAGGTATAGCTCAATGACAAAGTCCCCTGGGTTCAACCCTTGGCACAAAAAAAAAAAAAAAAAAGGAGGAGGAAGAGGAGGAAAAAGAGGAGTGGGGAGAAGGAAGGGGAAGGTTAAGGTGAGAGGATTTATTCATGGTTTACCTTGGTTTCAAAACTGAATGTTTTTGTTGATGTGGAGGCTTTCCCATGCTAAGGAGCCAGTCAACATATGACATTTTACTAGGGTATCTGATGTTTTCAAAAATTCATTTTCAGGGGCTGGAGTGGTGGCTAAGGGGGTAAAGTGCTTTCCTGGCATGCTCAGGGACCTGAGTTCAAACCCAAGCACCACGGATACAACTGAGTGTCAGAGAGATGAAGGCCAGATGGAAAAATAAAAACAAAAATTGATTCGCTCTTTCTCGATCTCACTGTCCCTCTCTCTTTAAAAATAAATAAATAGGGGCTGGAGTGGTGGCTCAGCGGTTTCGGCGCTTGCCTAGCAAGCACAAGGACGTGGGTTCAAACCCCAGCACCACATACACAACTGAGTGTTGGAGCAACTAAGGCCATGTGAAAAACTAAATAAAGTTGTTTCTCTGTCTCTCTCACTGTCCCTCTCTCTTAAAAAATAAATAAATAAAACTTGTTTTTAAAAATATACCAATGTTATCTTAGTGCCACCAGGAAAGTGTGAGCCAAGAGTATAAACACACCACAGGTGCCCTGTGAGACATTTTCACTAAACATCTTAATATGTTTGGATCTGTGGAATAAGAAGTAGTAAGTGTAGACATTTATCAGTGATAAGCTACAAATAAGAAAATTCCAAAGAAGCCAAAAGTTTTTCAGATCACAGCGAGGGTCTTCTAGGTGTCAGGAAAAACAGGAGGGCAGTAGCTCCTTTTTCTTGCTTTTCATAGGGCAACATTCTTTTTTGTTGGAAATCCCAGACTGTCTCGCACAAGTCTCCCAGGACTACTGTGGCAGGCTGCACACCACCCATAGCAAGACGGCATTTTCAAAAAAGCAGACAGTTTGAGCGCAGCGAGTCAGGGATTTGAGAAAGCGTCTCATTAAGAGAAAAGGCCAGTCTCTCGAAGATTATCAGAAGGACACGTCTTTGCTTAGGATCCCCAGTACTTCTCACTTACCTAGTTTGGGTCAGCGCAGCCGGCTGGAGGCAGAGCGTCGGCCAGCCCGGCCTCTGGATGCGGGCAGGGCATCAGGTGGCGCCCAAGTGGGAAAGGAACAACCAATCAGACGCTGGCGCACAAGCCCCCAATAGCATCTGGGAATCGCCTGATGATTGACAGAGTCCCCACCCAATCCCCGAAGGACAAGCTCCCCAAACTTCCTCGGCCCACCCCAGGCTACAAAAGTCTCTGCCCAGCCACGCCCAGGTGCCAATTCACCTGCCAGCCCTCACCGTGGTGGTGCTGGTGAATCTGGTCCGGGAGCCCCCAATCCCAATAAAAAGGTTTCTGCTCAGCTGCTCGGGGGTCTGACCCCCTTTTTTTGAACACCCACACCTGAATTTACGCCCGCATTCTGATTTTTATACTTAGGAATCTGGGTTAACTGCAATTCTCTGAGGCTGAGTGAATAAGGCCAGAGAAATCGCTCCATCTACAGTGCTTACTGGAAATTCATTCATGTATGTCTGTAATGCTCAGATGGAGAGTGGAATTTTGTGAACACATACATGCAATAACCCACAAATAATTAACATTTTATATTGAAAAAAATGTTCTTCTGTTAGAGGAACAATCTGTCTGCAACCTGAAATTTTAGCCCACAATTTGCTATGTCAAGTCTTCTTTAAATCATTTTAAATTGACAACATGGGCATCAAGAAAAACTGTGTGCTCATATGAAAATCACAGAAAACACCCACACAGGAAGCCCCTTTACAATAGCCCTGCAAATGACAGTCTGACCTCCCACGTAATCCTTTCAGATGACAAGGAGCAATTTACTAATTTGTAAATTGTCCTTGCCATCATCTGCCTTCTTTCTTTTTTGTTTTTTTAAAGAGAGGGAGAGTGAAAGAATCAACTTCATTTATTTTTTCATCAGGTCTTGTTTTTCTGACACTTAGTTGTGTACATGGTGCTTGGATTTGAACCCGGTCCTCCCTCTAGCCCTGTATTTCTATTTCTACCCACGCTTCTGAAGCAAAACGGAACAAGCCTCCTTTTCATAACAAAATACCCTTTCAAATAGATATCATCATGCCTGCCTGACCTTCTTTACATCAAGCTAGACTTTTCCAGTAGACCCAACAAGCTCTTAACATATTGCACACTTTCCTCTAATCTTCAACCCTCTCTGCTGAAACTCTACAATGGGAACTGGAATCCAGTATGGAGGTTATGGAGGAACTTTCTGGTGGTGGAATATGGTGTGAGCTTCCTTTAAAAACCACATTTAAGGGGCTGAAGCAGTGGCTAGGTGGTTACGGCGCTTGCCCAGCATGCACCAGTGTGCCAGTACACAAGTTCAAACCCCAGCACCACATACACAACAACAAAGCCCACATGAAAAACTAAATAAAAATTCTCTCTCTCTCTCACTATCCTTCTCTCTTTAAAAAAAAAAATTAAAAATAAAAATAAATAAAAACCACATTTCACCCTTGGCTACTGCCTTAAAACATCAGAAAATGAACTGCTTTTCCTTAAAATGTGATATTTCACTTGTAATGGTACATATTATTTGCATTTTTCTTTAAAGTGAAATGCACTTAAGTCATTATCTGATAGGCCAGCACTGACCTTAAAGGGAATTGATTGTAAAGGAGTTGATTACTGTTGCTGCTCAGGAAATGGTTCTTTTGTTGGCAAGAAGAAAGGTCACAAAGAGGCCTTTACATAAGTAAACTAAAGAAAACACCTTTCAAGTTGGACATTTTCTTTGAGTAGACATAGAAAAAGAAATGATGTAGACAGCAACTTCCTATATTGGAGGAAAATAATGAACCATGAAGAGAGGTAAACTCACATAAAATTACATTTGGTGTGCTAATTAGGTGACACACTGTACCAAAGACCAAATGAAATAAAAAGGAATGAAAAGCAACTTATCATTTTCTTTTCTTTCCACAATAATTGTATGCATTTGTGTGGTGCGATATGAAAATTTGATGCATGCCAAGTGTAATGATCAAATCAGGGTCATTAGCATTTCCATCTCCTTCAACCAAAACACACAACTCATGCAGCGCATGTCCTGATTTAAAAGCTCAATCACCTCTCAGCCAGAGGACGTACTTCAAAGAAAGATGGAGATGGACAAACTGAATTTCTAATCAAACTGTGGACACAATCCTGCAAAAGTTTATAGCGAGAAGCTTATTCCTGAGAACTGCTCAATTTAAAAGAGAAAAATGTCAAAATATTCTCATTCCTTCTTTTTTTTTTCCTCCTGGAATACATCTTAGTCACAATTGGTGAAACCAAAGGTAAAAGAATAAGAGCTACTCTACAAAGGTCTCCTGTCAGAAGAAGTACGCAGCATGAAAATCGGAATGATTATTGTTACTTTTTAGTAGATGAGGAGACAGGGGAAAGAGTTAGGCAATCGGCGTCGGCAGGGTGATGGGGGTCACTAAGAAGGAAATTTTTCTAAGAGGGCAAAGAACACCCACTGTTACAACCCCGGAGCTAACAAAGCCCTCTGCTAACAAAGGGACACCGAGACGAGGCAGGCAAGCATAGTAGACAAGTTTTATTACAGAAAGTAAAGCACAGGGAAAAGAGCAGACTTCCCCCAGAGTTGGGGAAGGGGACAGAGCCGATGAGGCAGTGAGGTTTGCCCTTTTTATATGATGTCCTCTCCTGGATTGGTCACTGCTTCCCTGCCCCTGTACCTAGCACACAGGCATGGAGAATTCTGGTCCAGTCTTTGATCCATGCCATAGGTGCCAATAGAAAGAATGTGGTTCCTTCCTTAACAGCAGGGAGTGTCTGCATCTGGGCCTATCTTGTCAGATCCTTATTAGCATTGGGGGATGTCTTCTCCTTCTCAGGAAAGATGATCTCCTTATCAACCCACATTGCTCTGAC
The DNA here is from genome assembly GCA_004027875.1 of Aplodontia rufa. Lineage (NCBI taxonomy): Eukaryota > Metazoa > Chordata > Mammalia > Rodentia > Aplodontiidae > Aplodontia > Aplodontia rufa. The sequence goes on from PVKS010005826.1 coordinate 55,043, forward strand.
TACATTGAACTGCCAAACTTTTCTGCCTCACAGGCATCTCTTCTGTTGATAAAGGTCCTTGTGAGCCCAGGACAAAAGACTAGATCAGACTAGAGCTTCTGAGCCCTGCTCGCAGGCACAGGGAGTGAAAGCAATGATTAATCAAAGGGAGAGAATCTTCAGAGACTATAAGAAAGATGAGCCAGACCCCCTCTTTTTTAAATTTTTTATTAAGGAGTTGAATTATTATACAATCATAAATGCATATAAAGTAACCATAATATGCATATTTTCTTTTTTAAAAAAAGAGGGATAGTGAGAGAGAGAGAGAGAGGAGCAATTTTTATTTAGTTTTTCATGTGATGTTCCTCGAACACTGTGTTGTGTACGTGGTGCTGGGGTTCGAACCTGCACACTTGAGCATGCCAGGCAAGCACTGTAACCAAGCCACCACTCCAGCCCCTATGCACATGTTCTTAAACCAGAATTACCCCCATACTCTTAATTCGTCTATATTTCACCCCTACAAGCAATATAGATGCTTAGACTGTGAATTTTCCAGAATTAAATGATTGCATAAGTATTATTTGGATTCTCAGGGAGGGAAAAGAGTGTGCTACATTGTTGCTTTTCTCCCTAGACTCCTCCCTATCCTCTCTCCCTCTTCCCTCTTGGACCCCCTCTTTGAGGTAGCTCTGAGACTCCTTTCTCCTGGAGAAGTCTTTTCTTTCCATCCTTTCTTAAATAAACTGTTTGCTCTACTTGCCTTGGTGTCCCTCAATGTCATTCTTTGACTCCAAGAGGACACAAACCCAACATCCACAAAACCCACATCAGTGGTGTGGACTTTCCAGTACTGTGGAAATGTTCCAGGAGAGAACCAGGAAGCAGGACTCATCCCCAGACTCACACTGCTCAGAAACAAATACCATTTCTTGTTATCATGAGAGTAGCTCCTGGCTAGCTTAAGGTCAAGAGAATTCCCTCAAGTTATTATTGGAGGAGTCACCTTTGCCTCTCCACACACACATGTAAAATCACATTTCAGCACTTCAAATTGGGAATACCTAAAGTCAGAAAAACATGTACCATGAACTATTTGAAGAAACAACACACTGCGTGGTGAAGATAATAATATGAAATTTTAAGTACTGTATCCACACAGGGAGCTCCTGGCCCACATTGGTAGTCAGTATCATCTCGTTCTCAGATTTTCCTTCTCAAATATCATCATTATATCACTTTCCACTAGCTCTGTTACCTCTAATCTCTTCTGGCACTAGTATTTCTGGCTGTACGCCACAGTGTGACCTTGTATAACCTAGAAAGTTAGAGATATCCTAGTTACATCTCTGGATTTCAACCCAGCTGCACATTAGAACAACATGGGGAGCTTTTTCAAAATGCTAATGTCACCAACCTCACCCTGAGAGAATCTAATTTAGTCCTGGCGTCGTAAGTTTTAAAAACCTTTCAGGTGATTCTACTCGATAGCCACGATTAGGAATTACTGTTCTAATTCCCCAACATCCCTGAAAGATGTGAAGCACATCATCAGTAAACAGTTGTCTTCTCTGTAACTATTTTCATGGGACAGAGGGAACAAGATTCCTAGAGACAGGTCCCTCTAACAGTAATCCAAGAACATCCTCAGGAGTAAACACAATCAAGAATTAAATGTCTGGGGCTGGAGATGTGGCTCAGGGGTAGATCACTTGCCTGGCAAGGGAAAGGACCCAGGTTCAATGCCCAGCACCACATACACAAACAACTAAGTGAAGGAAAAAGAAACAGATGAAAAAATAAAATTGACTCTTTCTAAAAAAAGAATTAAATGTCTGCTAAAATATGATCCTAAAAATAAAACACACAGAATGGTTAAGTAAACACAAGGAGAGCTCAGAGAGAACTAACCTAACCAGATATTAAAATATAATACAAAGTCTCTATAATGAAAACAGTATAGTATTGGCACATGACTAGTCAAACAGATCAAAGAAATAGAAGGAAAAGCCCAGGAGCAGATCCAAATTACATTTAAAGATCAAGCCAATAGCTGGGTGTGGCACACGCCTGTAATCCCAGCAGCTGAGGAGGCTGAGGCAGGAGAATCACAAGTTCAAAGCCAGCCTCAGCAACTTAGTGACGCCCTAAGCAACTTAATGAGACCCTGTCTCAAAATAAAAAATAAAATGGGCTGGGGATGTGGCTCAGTGGCTAAACACCCCTGGGTTCAATCTCTGGCACCGTGGGGCGGGGGAGATCAAACAGATAATAAAGGTGGTATGTCAAATCACCGGAGAGAAGAGGTATCTGTAGAGAATAGCGTTGAGACAACACAGGAGCGCCATTGGAAATATAAAACAAAATTAGATCCTTTCCTCATGACATAAAGCTCCCTTGAGCCCAGGACCTTCCTGGCTAACAGAAGTGCAGAAACCATGAGGAACTGCCTTCTTATTTCACCACCTAGGGGCTGCCTCGCCTGCCTCCATTGCCAAGTTCTACTTCCAAACTATTTAAGGAGTCCAGTTTTCTGTTACTTGCAGGGTCTCATCTCTCCAGAGTCTCAAGCCACTCCCTGGCCAGAAAAGCCCTCCAATTGAACTACCTCCACCTGGTAGATTCCTTCTCAAGATCTGGCTTCAAAAACCTTGCTGGGCCTGGGCAGTGGTGGTGCACACCTGTAATCCCAGCTGAGGCAGGAGGGTCACCAGTTCCTAACCCAGCCTGGGAAACATAGCCAGACTCTGTCTAAGCAAGGAAGGGAGAGGGAGAAATGGAGGAGGGAGGAGGAGGAAAGAAAGAGAATGAAAGAGGGGAAGAGAAAAAAAAAGAAAGAAGGAAGTAAAAGAAAAAATATTTTAAAGACTTCCTGATCTCCTGGGGTGGTAAGCACCATCTGCTGTCTAGGTAGCATCTCTTCTCCCCCAGTACCCTCATCCTGCTCTTACACTTGTGGAAACCACAATCTAGTAAAAGCAGTGGATCTTCTTTTTCCTGCTTGTCCCTCTAACCTAGAGGGTGAGACCATGCCTCGGTCATCTTTGTGCCCCCAGTTCCTACTGAAGTGTCAACGCTTGCTCAACTGAATTGCACTGCATGTCGTTTGCTGTAAACCACCAGAACTCCTTTTATGGGAAGAACAGTATAAATAAAACTGAAATATGCAGCACAGTGGGTGTGAACAGTAGCTCTCCCTCTCAGAAAGAGAGAAATAATCCTGACTTACAAATGCCATTTTGCTGCTCATGTCACCTACAAGCTGGGTGTCACAGTAGAAAATCAGGAAGGGACTTTTAACTGATAATGAACTACATGGTTTGACAAGAGGAAAAGAAATCTCTGGTGCCATCTTGCAGGAAGACTGAGATTTTCATGTAAGAAAAATCAGCTAATTATTGGGTGCTTAATTAGAGACCTGTCTTGTTAAGAAGTGGAAAAGCAGTATATGGAGCAGAGCTGACCTAGGGTGACAGCTTAGAGTGACATGAAAGCAAATTTTAACCACAAATCATATTCCCCATAAGTTACTTACTCCCCAGACATGCATTCTTTGCTGATGAAAGGTGGAGTGGCTGTGAACTACTTGAGCTACTTCTGGTGGAGACAGAACATATTTTTCTTTCTTTCTTTTTTAAGAGAGAGAGGGAAGAGGGTAAAAGTGAGAGAAAAACAGAGAATTAATTTTTATTTTTTTAGAAGATATTTCTTATCCTTGCAAATTAAAGGGCTATTTGTCACCTTGGGGGAGCTCATGTCACATTCCTCCTATGAGGTCTGGAGTTCTTCCTACCCTGCTGCAACATTAGCAGCTCTTCTAGCATGTGACTGTACAAACACCATCCCCTTATAAATTTGGTTTGCATCCTTATATTCCAGCTTAGCAGGATTTACCAAGCAGTATCTTTTACTTTGTGTGAATTTTTCTCACCACCTCTAAATCTGAAGCATTAAATCTATTCCTGGAGCAACTCCTCCAAATACCTTTCCATTTGGTGACTTAATGGAAGTGCTTATCGTTGCAGCCCCACCTGCTGTAGATTCAGAGGTGCTCCTGCCAATCTGAGATGGCGACCTTACCAATCCATAATACTAAAGCCAATGCATTAGCAGAAGAGCAAAAGGAAAAAATGAGAGGAAATGTATACAAACAGAAGGGAAGGGCTGAACAGGGAGAACTGAAACAAAGCACAAGAATATTATAGATGCCACCAGGAACTGCCCCCTTCTCTATTCTCCTAATATTCAAAAGGAAGACTTTTGCATGTTAATGTCCTGAGTGAAATGCAAAGGTGTCTTATTATCTCTACTGTCCACTTCAGTGTTAAGTGGTGATAATAACAACTATACTGGGTTGTTGTTAGCACCAAATAACTAAGCACATGAAAGGGTAAGTTTTTTTATTTCAATAATGGGTGGAAAACAGTTAATATGCCTATACTTTAGGGATTCTGAGAACTGAAGGAAAAATACACCCAACAAGCAAAATCAAGATACATAATTATGTCCATGTACCTATTTATCTGCTCACATTTCTACATATCAAGTAACAAAATGGGAAGCCTAAAAAGGGACACGTGTGTTTTTCAAATATTCAAAGGGCTGCCACATGCAAGAGGAATTAGCTATATCCAGAGTGGTTGGTTCAAAAATAGACCCTCAGACAGACTAGAGGGTAAAAGTTACAGGCAAACAATATAATAAGAATCTTTCCAATAATTGGCACTGTTTGAAAATGGGATGACTCCCAGTAAGAGAATGAGCTCCCTGGTGGCAAAAAATGTTCACATTGAAAGGATTGACCCACCGTCAGGAGAAGTTTAGATGTTGGGTCAGAACACGAGGTTCTGTGAGGGCAGGAAGACACATCTGTTTTATTCACTGATATAACCTTGTGCCTTGTACGTACAGTGCCTGGCACCAAGAAGGCATCCCAATATGAAGATTAAAGAAATTAGCATTCCCTGTGACCACTCTGAATTTAAAACTACAATTTCATGATAGGTGTTGGACAATAACTCTGTTCTGCTGAGACCACATCAATTCAGCATCTCAGTTGGGGATCTCAAGGTTCACATCCACTTAAAGGTTTTCAATTCCAATTTGAATACACAAATGGTGATTCTACAACCAGACAAATAGGAACGAGAAAGTCCTACCTGACTGATACACACAAATAGTGTAGGATGAACAGCAGTAAAATAGCCAAACCTACATAAATCAACCCACAAACTCAAACAGAAATTAAGGGCAGGTGTGGGTGTCATTCAGGTGCAGTTCCTAATGGATAATAGGACAAGAATGTTCCCCCACTCATCTCTGTATCTCTAGCACTAAGCATAGCACCTGGTACAAAGTCAATGCTCAAAAACAGCTTGCTAAATTCAATTAACTGAAATTTATACCTGATGATTACTAAGCTACTTGCCTTTTAGGTTCACAATTCATGGATATAAATTAATTCACATGCTTATTTTGATTTCATTACTTGATGTCCACTGCATTATAAACACCATGAGGGATCCTATCTTATTGATAATGTGTACCCTGTATAGCACATAGGAGGCATTCAATTAATACTTGTCAAATGACTACTGGCAGTCTATCCCTGAAATAATTGTTCACTTGACAGAATTCTATAATCATAGTCTTTCATTAGCAGAGAACTTAGCAATTAACTTTTTTTTTTTTAGAGAGTAGGACAGTTAGAGAAAGCAAGAAACAATTTTATTTGATTTTTCATGTGGCTTTCAATGCTCTGAGATGTTGTTGTGTACGTGGGGCTGGGGTTTGAACTTGCATACTCGTGCATGCCAGGCAAGCACTGTAACTGCTGAGCCACTGCTCCAGCCCCAGCAATTAATTCTTTTACCTATTATTTGTTTTTTTTTTATCAAGTCTGCCCATTACATTGAAATATTTTAAAACTTAAGGCAATTTAGTCTACAGAAAATAATGGTAGATGGTCTAGTAATATGGCTATTTCTTCTAAATTGATGTCAAAGTACTAATGAGATTCCCAAAAAGACTCAGCTTCAAGTTCTTTGAGGGATACATTTTACTGGTCTGTACTCCCCTGTGTTCAAACAGATGATGGTCAATCCAGAGGTTGCAGGCTTACAAGGTCAGTCTTCTTCTCTGGGCAAGCTAACTGGGTTTTTCTTTTTACTGGTCCTTCCATTATTGGGCAGGCTCAGCAGAGAAAAGAAACTAAATCAAACTATCAGCATAATTTTGGCAGCTTTAATAAAAGTCAAGTTTGATGAACAGAGTGGGGTCACGAACAAGGACATCCCACTACCCAAAGCTACTCTATTTGAAACCTCTACGGCTCAAAAATGTGTATTAGACAATGCTGCCCAAAGTGTGGTCCTTGAATCTACTCGTCACCCATTGGTAACAAGAACCTATACCAGAACATAAATAAAACACTGAAGCTTCCTTCCCTGACTGAATCTTGCTACTAAGAGAAAAATAAACAGTGGGTGATCTACTCAGTGACAAAACTGATTCCATTATGACAAAAGATCTTCACTGGTTGCTAATCAGGAACAAATAGATCCAGAAACTGGTGCTTTGAGTGGAATTGTGCTAGGCATAAAAAGGTATCTCCTCTTGCATTGCTATATTCTAAAAGACAATAAAAAGCTTCAAACCTATCAATCCCTAAACATAGGCTCTCTCTCTCTCTCCCTTACTGTCTTACACACACACACACACACACACACACACACACAAATTGATTCTTAAACAGAACATATAACTGATGTCTGAGAGGGAGCCACTGAAATGAGGTATCCTGGCATGACCAGGTCTGATAGATAGTAGGTGCATAAAAACAACATCAGTTCAGTTTCTTCTACCTGCTGTCCTAATCTAGTGTTCTTTCAAAGGACCGCTAGCATTAGAATCACCTAAGGAGTTTATTAAATATACATGCTGCCAATCCCAACCCAGCTAAATCAGAATCTCTGAGTATGGGCCTAAGAAACTGAACATTTAATGAGCATCCAAAAGAGTTCTAAGAACTCTGAACTAGGTCAGCTGAGATTGCATAAAATATCTAATTTTGTGGTATCTAATTATCTAATAACAAATATCTAATTTTTGTCACTGCAAAGGAAATAAAAAGCCCAAAGTGGATATAAAGTAGAAACTACCACAGATATTTTCAGAAAGCATATTGAGTACAAGTATAGCTGATCAACTGAGCAAACACCACTTCTACCATAAAGAGGCTCTGTCCTACAATCTATTATCATATACTATCTAAGCAAGCCAAATGTATGGTAATTTTCTGGCCCATGTTTAACTGCTATGACCTCACTGGACGCTTGACACTGAGAAACCATTTCTCAATAAGACACTAGATATTTAGTTACAATGAACTTAGAAATGATGAATCTTTTGGTTTTATTTGTTGTTGTTGTTGTTGTTTTAATGAAATTTGCTCACCTCAGAAATATCCTAGAATTCAATTAGCTTTTTTTCTCAAACCAAAAATTTCAGCCAGGCATGGTGGTGCACACCATAATCCCAGGAACTCAGGAAGACAGGAGGATCACAAATTCAAAGCCAGCCACAGCAACTTAGCAAGATCCTGCCTCAAAATTTAAAAAAAAAAAAAAAAAAAAAAAAGAGAGAGAGAGAGAACCTAAAGCACCAGGGAAAGGAACTAAAACACGCACTGAACATCAGGAATGCCAGGAGAGGGGTCAGATAGGGCTCCATAAATGTTCTGTAGTCTCTGCAAAGCTTAGAGATAGGGCTCCATAAATGTTCTGTAGTCTCTGCAAAGCTTAGAGAAGTCTGACAGTCTCTGTCAAAGAAAAATAATTAGAAAAAAATTGATGAAGATTGAACTAAGGAGTATAGTTCAATGGTAGAACACCTGTATGGCATATGCAAGGCCCTGGGTTCAATCCCAGCACTGCCAAAAAAAAGTTCAGATCAATAGTGATCCCTTCAAGGGTCACGGGGCCCACCAGACACAAAGTGGTAAATGACTGCAGAAACCAATGTTTCCATTTCTTATCCGCCCACACTGTCTTATATATCTGGAATCAAATAGTATAGCTTATATATTTTCTAGTAGAATTTGAGTCATTCAGCCAAACATTGAAAACTTGGAAAAGGGAAAGTTTAATTTTTCACAAATAAACAGGAATAACTTCGTTAAATGACTGAAAGGAAAAAACAATACTTTGTCTGAGATACCCGCTGCCACAGTCTCAACAGATTACTTTCCTACCTCCTAAGTTAGTAAGAGTCTCCCTATAAATGTGAGTTTCACACACACCCAAGAACATACAGGAAGCTCTTACACCAAATCAAGATGGTATTTCAGAATTGATAAGGAATGGATGAAATCGTAAGGAATTGGTGTCTGGGAAAGTGATTAGCCATTTGGTGGTAAGGATCTGTATTCAAAGCACAAGTTCAGACTTAGTACAAAAACAAATTAAGCCTTTTAAAGTATATGGTGAAGTCCATTTTCACCACTCTTATTCACTATAGTCCTTGAAACTCTTGTCAGAGCTATCAGACAAGAGAAGGAAATCAAAGGAATTTGAATACGAAAAGAAGAAGTAAAGTTGTCTCCATTTGCGGATGACATAATCCTCTGCCTAGAAGACCCTATAAACTCAATCAGAAGACTTCTGGAGCTTATAAATGTCTTCAGCAAAGTGGCTGGATATAAGATTAACACCAATAAATCATTAGCTTTCCTATATTCCAGCAACAAGGACACTGAAGAAGAAGAAATTAGGAAATCTGTCCCTTTCACCATCTCCTCCAAAAAAATAAAATACTTGGGCATAAATCTCACAAAGGATGTCAAGGACTTATACAACAAAAATTATTGAACTTTAAAAAAAGAAATCATAGAAGATCTGAGTAGATGGAAAAACATTCCATGTTCATGGTTAGGTAGAGTCAATATCATCAAAATGGCCATTTTACCCAAAGCCCTATACAGATTTAATGCAATCCCTATCAATATACCAATGTCATTCTTCACGGATATAGAAAAAGCAATAATCAAATTTGTATGGAATAACAGAAGACCCAGAATAGCCAAAACATTACTCAGCAAGAAGGAGGAGGCAGGAGGCATCTCAATTCCTGACCTGAAATTATACTACAGGGCTACAGTAACAAAAACAGTGTGGAGTTGGTACCAAAACAGAATGGAAGACCAATGGAATAGAATAGAGGATTCTGAGACGAACCCTCATACCTTTAACTTTCTGATATTTGATAAAGGGGGGGAAAGCATAGTGTTCAACAAATGGTGTTGGACAAATTGGACAGCCATATGTAGACAACTGAAATTGGATCCTTACCTCTCACCCTGTACAAAAATTAAATCAAAATGGTTCAAGGATCTGGACATTAAACCAGCAACTCTACAATTGCTTGAAAAAGAAGTAGGATCAACATTACATGACATAGGGGTTGGCACTGCCTTCCTTAACAGGACTCCTATGGCATAAGCAGTAAAATCAAGAATAAATGCATGGGATGCAATTAAACTAAAAAGCTTTCGCACAGGTAAGGATTTAGTCAAGAGTCTCAAGAGAGAACCTACAGAATGGGAGAAAATTTTTGCACGCTACACCTCAGACAGAGGGCTAATATCCAGAATATACAAAGAACTCAAAAAATTAAATACCAAAACCACAAAATGACCCAAATAATAAATGGGCTATGGAACTAAAAAGAAGCTTCTCAAAGAAAGAAGTCCAAAAAGCCCACAAACATATGAGAAAATACTCTACATCACTAGCAATAAGAGAAATGCAAATCAAAACTTCGCTGAGATTTCACCTCACTCCGGTCAGAGTGGCAAAAATGAAGAATACAAACAATGACAGGTGCTGGAGGGGATGTGGGAAAAGAGGAACACTGTTACATTGCTGGTGGGACTGCAAACTGGTACAGGCACTCTGGAAAGCAGTGTGGAGACTCCTCAAAAAATTAGGGCTGGAACTGCCTTTTGATCCAGCTCTCCCACTCCTGGGTATCTTCCCAAAAGAGCTAGAATCGGCTTACTATAGAGATACAGCTTCATCAATGTTTATAGCAGCTCAATTTACTATAGCTAAATTATGGAACCAACCCAGATACCCCTCACATGATGAATGGATCCAAAAACTGTGGTACATATATACAATGGAGTACTACTCAGCTATTAGAGAAAATATTATGGCATTTGCAGCCAAATGGATGGAGATGGAAAAAATTTTGCTAAGTGAAGTATCCCAAACTCAGGGACTCAACTACCAAATGCTTTCTCTCATTTGTGGATGCTAGAATATAAGCAGAATCAGTACGTTAGATGCCTAACCTAACAATTACCTCAGCATGTATGAAATCTTACATGTTCATGGGGAACTATGCTTAGGTTCCTGGGGGACGTAGGAAGTGGGTAGGGAGGGGAGAAGGAAATAGGAAGGACATTAAGGTGACCAGAGGGAGGTAGTATGGGGGAATCTAACCTGAGGGAAACCTCTGACTTCCACAAGAAGTCCAATTAACTTGGGTCTTAAGTAAAGTGAAACATGGAACCATAGGGAACCCAAAGGGGGGAACCATGGTCTGGCACCAATATTGGCTTGCTCTGTCACTACACTTTTGTTGTTGATTGTTTGACGATGAACTACTCCTGTTGTAAAACCATGTTTATCGAATAAAAATTTTTAAAAAATAAAGTATATGGTGAAAACTGGGAATCACAAAGACTAATATTTAAAAATGACATATCACAAAACATGTAATATATGATAGGCATGGTTAATCTCAAACATACAAAAAGTTCTATCAGTAAGAATGAAGTCAGTAGAAAAATAGTTTTAAAAAACATACAGAGGAAGTCACATACACACATATGCACTTCTTCAAGTGACCAATGAACAGATGAAAACCTAGTCAATATTACTAGCAATGTAGTGTTTTCAAAGGTATGGGAAAACTGTTGTGCACTGCGAATGGGAGAATTACCAAGACAGACTTCCCGGAAGGCACTTCAGCACTGCCATGCAAATGTGAACTGTAGTCATACTTTTACCCAGCTATTCCACTTCACTCACAAGTTTTCATCCTAAGGAAAATTATCCATGTGCTGAAAGACACGTACCAGAGTACTCATTTTTGTTATAACATGAAAAATACAGAAACCAAATGTCATTACGTGCAAGTTCAGGTTAGGAAAATTCTTACACACACACACACACACACACACACGTATTCATATATCTGTGCACGTGGGCTCACACACAGACCACAGAAAGCTCACCAACTTGCAAATAGTAGCTATTTCTCGGTTCTGTCTTGCAGGTGATTCTACTTGTATTCGTACTTATCTTTACAGTTTTCTGGTATTGTTCTGGCATTTTGTTTCTTTTTACAAGGAAAATGTGTCATTTTTACTAAAGCAAAGGTCTCTTTCTGAAATGTTAGTTTTATCAAACTATCAAAAATAATAAAAAGATACTTTTTTACTTTGGAAACTAATTATAAGGACGATCGTGACTTCTCTATGGCATCTTTCTTACATGTCCATCCTACCACTCTGGAATTGTCACCCTCAATTGCTCAACTGGCGGTCAATAAGCTCTTACCAAATACATTAGCTGTGTATGTTCAATTAGGAACAACCAGGAAGTTCAGGCCAACTTTGGCCCTTTCAGTGCATCCTCAAACTTGCTAAGCTTTGTGCTTTCTATTACTGTACTGTGAAACCAATCATACAGCTCTTTTGATTAATGACAATTCACTGATTTACCACACTGTAAGTACAAACTATTCAATTACAAGCCTCCCATTCCCTAGATATATGTTTACAGCCTACTTCCTATTCATGTGTTTACATCCTCATAAATTGGGTGTGATGGATTTTTCTCAGTCCTACTCAAAATATGATCTATGGATTATGCTGTTCCACAAATGGTTCATGAGTCTGCAAGAGATAAACAGATACTTTAGAGAAAGTATTTAAACTTTGCCTTTTTTTTTGGCAGGGGAGAGTGCTCAGAAATGAACCTAGGGACCCAACCCACACATGCTAGGCAAATGCTCTACCACTGAGCTGCAACCTAGCCCAAATTTTAAAATCATTTATAGCAATTGATAGAACAGTATTATGCTGTTGAATCAAAAATTAATAAATTGGCTTATATTTTGCACACTTTTTAAAGTTTCATTTTCTAGTAATTCCTTTTTTTTATATTTTACCAAATAATCAGTTTATGAAAAATTAGAAATTTCTTAATTTCCAATTTTTAAGATATATCTCCTCTCAGATTGAGAACTGGCTTATGAAATTTATGTAGGACAGTGATAGGATAGTACATTGTTTCCTACTGCTACCCTAACAAATTGCCAGCAATTTTGCAGGTTAAAACAACAAATTCATTGTCTCACCAATCTGTACGTCACAGGTCTGGATGGGCTTGGCTGGTTTCTCTTCTGCAAAACCAAAATTAAGATGTGAGCTAGTTGTGCTCTCATCAAGAGGCTGAGAAAAAGCTACTTTCAAACACATCCAGACTGTTAACCAAACTCAGCTCCTTTTGGTTGTAGGACAGATACCCCAATGTCCTTGCTTTACAATCAGTTGAGGGCAGCACTCAGCTAAAGGTCTCTCTGGTCCCTCAGTCGGAGGCAACTGGACACTGAATTTTGCTCAAGCTTGGAATGGCTATAACTCCTCCTCCTACCACATGTCTCTTACCTCCAACAGGAGAATGTTCTCTGCTGGGTCTACAAGAAAATCGAGTATAATCTCCCTACTTTAAGGTTCACAACCTTAATCACCTCTGCAAAGTCCTTTTGCCCCATAAAGTAAAATAAACACAGGTTGTGGAGATGTGGGTTTAAATAAATGACTTTGAAGGACCCTTTATTCTCCCACCACAGATAGGATAAGACAAAGTCCGGAAGTTCTTATGTACTTGTTTCAACTGGGGTACCTGAAGGCCAAAGCCAATGGAGTGAAGGCTACAATGATGGGATAACAGGCTCTGGAGGTGACATGGCTGACCGGATGTCAGGAAAGTCAGCCCTTCCTGTCTCACTTTTCCTTCTGGTCTCATTGTCTGCTTACTGAAAAAGGTCCCTGCCAACTGCACCCTGCACTTACAGTGAGAATGCCAAGCTAATGGCATGCAAGTGGTGGTTCCCTGCCTGGCAGGGCTCCATCCCACTAACCATGAAAGTGATAGGGGACAGACAGATGTGACTGATGGGAACATGAGGTTAAAGGAAAAATTCTATAAAATGGGCCCACTACACTAACTGACCCTCACATGCTTTGTTTTCCAAGAAGGAATTTACCTGCCCTCCTGGCTAAAGTGGACAGGATATGTCACATTCCTCAGCAAACTACCTGTTATCTGCAGGAGAAATGCAGGCCCCAAAAAAATGTTGATAAGAAGAACCCAAGTTACCCTGAAAGAGGAGACTTTTGTGACCTTTTACATGCATCAGATTCCTCAGGAAGACAAGGATAATTCCTCCTATCCATAATTCCTCCTAACCATAAAATCTGCAAGAATTTATGGTTAAGAGTCTGTCACTCCCCGCAGCATTCCGGAGCGGGGAGCGGGCGGAACGACCCGGACCTGGGCCGTTCCCAGGGGCCGAGTCAGGACAGGGCTGGGAACTGGGGGCAAGGGGGGTGAGGGGTGAGCACCGGCGGCCGGAACACGGGACCTTCCTTCCG
>PVKS010005826.1:68850-82568 GCA_004027875.1 Aplodontia rufa
TCACCGACGGGGGGGGGGGGTGCAAAGAGAGAGAGAAAGTGGCACTCCGGTGTGTAACTCGCCTTGCTCAGAGCGCACAAGATGTGAAGGGGGAGGAAAGAAAAGTATTATGACGTCCAATATGGCGATTTTCCTTTTGCACAGAGCCCAACAGAGTCCAATTAGAACTGGTCAGCATGGGCCAAGGTGACCTAGAGTTGTCATGCAAGGGGGAACTTAAAAGTCTGATGTCATGCTGCTATGAGTCAAAAGTTAAAAGGTGGACCTAGGTGAGACTGTCTGGAAACTTCTCTGGTATATCCAAAAAACTGGAGTGCAATAGAAGCATGTTGTCCCTCTGCTGTCTGAGGACCGGCTCTCTCCCTTGAGAGTGTCCCCTTTCCCTTTTCCTATCTCTTCAATAAACTCATGCCTGTTACTCTGAGTGACATGTCTGAAATCTGACTTGTTTGCAACAATCAGGGTTTGTGTGAGGGGGTGCCCTTCGTGCTGCCTCAGTTTCCCAGAAGGCTTCAGCTGTGTAACAAAAGGAAGACAAAAGACAGGACAAGAATGTATGCAAAACAGTAAAGGAAATGAAAAAATAGAAACTGGTTACTTGTGAAGAAACAAGAAGTTAACTATGGCTTTATTCCCTGGGAGGCAAAGTCATGAATAACAGCCTTTAAACTTCTTCAGAGTGGAAGAGGAGGCTGACTGAGCTGCTGAGAAGGCTAAACACCTCTACAGTCTCACTCCCAAGAAGTTTCAGTGAGTCCCAGTTTGGCACTCAAGGACACATGGCTTTATTATGTCTGTGTCTTCTGCATCATCAGGCATGCCTTCACCTTCCAAGTCTTCAGGCTGTTCAGGCTGTCACTTAGGACACCAACTTTTTGGTTTTTGGTTTTTTTTTTTTGGTACCAGGACTTGAACTCTGATGGCAATTAACCACTGAGCCAGATCCCCAGCCCTTTTTTTCTTTTCTTTTTTTGCGACAAGCTTTCACAAAGTTGCTTATTAGGACCTCGCTAAATTGCTGAGGCTGGCTTTGAACTTGTGATTCACCTGCCTCAGCCTCCCAAGCCACTGGAATTATAGGCATTTGCCACCCCACATGACTGGATACCAACTTTAAAATCAACATTTTTATTCCTTTACTTTCACCTGCTTATTTTAAAACCAACCTTAAACAAAAATCGGTTTAACAATCTTTTCCTTTTTTTCGTTTGACAAAACTCTAAATCTTGAATTTACCATTGCACATTAAATTATGGAAATCTGAAAATTGATTTTGCCACAGGACTTTTCTCACCCCTTTACGCTGCCACAGGATGAGTACATGATTCTAATTACAGCCCTCTACACTTGCCCCACCACCTAACATTTACACTCACGATTTTAAAATTTCTTTAAATAGAACTATTTGCCAAATAGAAACTAATCAGCATAATATTAACAGCTGCTGTTAATATCATAGGTTGCTTTCCTATTCTTTTGTTTTTGCTTATTTTCCCCCTTAACATGAGTAACTGCTACAAACCACAATCAAGCAGATTTGGTATGCTGGGCTCTGCAACTATAAAGTTGATATAATAGTCAAAATTGGGATTGGAGGTATAGCACAGCAATAAAGTGTTTGCCTAGTACATGCAAGTTCCTGGGTTCAATCCCCATTTTAAAAAATTATATATGTGTGTTTGTGTGTTTAGAGGATGAGGTTGGAGGGTATATGAAGAGCTATCAGCTAGTAGTTTCAACTTTTCAGTCTATATACTTTCTCCTCTGCCATTTCAGTACAATCACTCTTACCCCAATTCAGTAAACCTTGTTGCAATTTCAGGATAGACTTTTTACTCTTGACAATCTGTTATATTTGACATTTTGGGGGCAAGTGAACTGAAGATTTAACCCAGGGGAAAAGTACCACTGAGCTACATCCCCACCCTTTATTAATTATTATATACATATACATATATACACACACATATATATATACATTTTTTTTTATTTTTTTTTAAGTAGAGCCTAAGTTGCTAAATTGCTGAGCCTGGCCTTAAACTTGCTATCCTCCTACCTCAGCCTCCAGAGCTACTGAGATTACAGAAGCATGCCACCATACCAGGATATTTGACACTATTGATCACTCTGTCTTTGAAACATTCTTTCCTTGCTGTCCCTGATATTATGTTCTTACAGCTCTGCCCAAGTACCAGAAATCTTCCAAGCTCCTAGATTCAAGTGACTACCTAAGTCCTAGCACTTACAAATTTTCAAGTTAACTCAGAATCCACTTTTTGTGCTTTCATCCTCCCAACACGAGTTGTGACTGTTTTGAAACATGTTACGACTTCTTTTATACATCTCCCTTCAAGAAGTACAGCTTAATTTTCCTCCCCTTGTGAGCTGCACTTAGAAATTCATTTCTAATAAACTGTGACATACATGACAGTGAGATTAGGGTATAAAAGGCACTGTAGCTTACCAAGAGGTAAGTTCCTTTGGATTACACGCTGGGGGGAAGCTAGCTGTGATGTCACCCAGACACTGAAGGAGCCCTGGGGATAGGCCCACATGGTGAGACACTGAGGACTCTGGCCAATAGCCATGTGCATGAACCATGTTTGAAGTGGGTTCTCCAGGTTCAGTGACACCTTCAAATAACTAAATGACTGCAGCACCAGAACCACCTCAACTACACTGCTCCCCAATTTTTTTTATACCAGGGATTAAACCTTAGGGGCATTTAACCATTGAGTCATATCTCCAGCCCCCCCCCCTTTTTTTTTTGGAGACAGGGTCTCAGCAAGTTGCTGAGGCTAGCCTTGAACTTGCAATCCTCCAGCCTCTGCATCCCGAGCTGCTGGGATTACAGGCATGCCCAGCACAATGCTCCCAAATTTCTGATCTACAGAAAATATGAAATGTTGCTGCTCAAAAATTACTACATTTGGCGTAGTTTTTCAAGAACAGATAAATCAAAACACTTATTTTACCAATACTCTGTATTATATCCTCTCTGAAATACCATTGCTTTTAATTACTGATTAAACCCCAACTAACACAAATGACAGTGTTTTCTGGGCTAATCATTGGCCAGCATTCTTTGGTATTAATTTTTAAAAATTAAAAGCTAAAGGACTAGACTTTTAATAACAGCTTTATCACAACTTTAAATGGTTTAAGGCATAAACCATTGAAGTTTCCTACATGATATATTTCATATATTTCAACTACCAAATATACATTTGGCTTAAATACATATTTTATTTTCAAAATATAAATTATCTCATGTGCTCTTCTCTCACTGCTCTTGCTGCCCCTAATAAATAGTTCCACTGGTGAGAAAGAAGCTAAGGACACTAAATTACACGAATCTTAAAACACTTGACCAAACTCCTATCTACTAAGTGATGCAGCCAGATTCTGTGCTCATAATAATCACTGTTGTGCTGCCTCTCATAGTATAAACATCTGATCACAATACAAGAACACCAAAATAGGTAGAAATTCTCAAATTCACCAGTATGATTAAGTTAAACAGTCTGCTGCTAGGTTGATATTTCCTTCTGTAATATTAGTTAAATATCAACACTGTTTTATGCACTAAACATAAAATATGCGCACACACACACGAACACAAAGGACGGTGTTTTCTTTAGCTGCACCTGATGGCATACACCTAAAAAGTAAAATTATAGTGAACTCTCTGTAGGTAGCTTTATAATATGTACTGTCATATCATGTATAGGATCTATAAATTGGCTCCTTAGAGCTACTCAAAGAAATGATGAATACATTACTTCCCACTGTGTTTACTTCAAAAGAAAAAGAATAAAACCAACCCCCCTAAAAAGGCAAACATTAATACAAATCACATTGGGAAACTTTTATTAACTTAAACTGACATTCTTAATTTTATCTACCAAGTCCTTAGCAAATATCCCTTTATAGTTGATATAAACCTACAAGTTTTTCTTACCATAGAATCACACAGACTTGCAGTTATCAATGTTTTGTAATAATTAAAACAATGTTCAAATAATTAACAAGTTACTTCACTGAAATCCTTAAAATAACATTCAGAGGAGTGTTTGAAAGCTCTTTTTATAAATAGTGATTGATACACTTAATATGTATTTGGTGCTGACAATAAAGGCTTTTTATATAAAACATTGTTTTAATACACTGCTTCACTAATGAGCTAGTTATTACATATAATATACTTTAACACTAAAGAATAAAGCTTTATCATATTTATTTTATTTATAGGATTCTTATCAAGGAAGAACTCTGTATCCAACAATAATAAACAGGCATATTGCAAATGACATTCTGCAGAAGAAAGATGACTGCCAACAAAAGAACTCTAGATACCTGCATTTTACATTCTTTATACAAACAGTCTGTTCTGAGCAGAATTATATGCAAACCAAATGCTTTTTAAAGGTCTGTGGGCCTATACGACAATTACAATCTCCACTTACTAAAAAGAGAAAGAACAATAACATAGAACACAGTATTTTTAGGGAGTATAGCACATTTTAACATCTTCAGCCCATCCACTGGCTTCTCAGATCAGATTGGCAACTGAAATTTCACATCCACATGAGCTTGCTTGGCTAAAGTCACTATTTCAGAGAGTTTTACAACCTGAAAGGAAAAAACAGAGCATCTTTGTCTCTATTTTTCATAAAACGATAAATCTGAAACTACAGATCAATGTAAATTAATTCACAATCTTTCCCATTTAAAACATCAGGGCCAGGGCTGGAGTGGTGGCTCATCAATTACAGCGCTTGCCTGGCATGTCCTCACGCCAGTACCACCTACACAACAAAGTGAAGGAGCAATGAAAGCCACATGAAAAACTAAATAAAACTGATTCTCCTTAAAAAAAAAAAAAAAATCAGGGCTATTCTGACATTATTAAAAATCGCATTGAATTCTTACAAGAAACTGACACTCAAAAGTTAGTCATGCAACTTAAACCAACTCTTTGTTTTCATATGATCAAGTTCCTACTGATTTTTTTTTTTTAACTTTCTTTCCATGGCCACCAACCTTTTCAAAACTCAGGCTTTCACGCAACAAACATTTTTAGACATTAGTTATAACTTACTACCGTTCCCTTACTTTATATCTAAGTATTATACTGGACTAAATCCTACTATCGCTCATCTTTTCTCCAATTTAGCTTATATCTCAAAGTCAAAATGGGCTTTCTGAAATATTTTCGTCCTATCATTTCCTTGCTCATATCTTTAATTTTCACTCAGGCTTGAGTATAAATTACAAATTTTATTTGCTAACAGGTACTTTCCCAAAGAAAGTGAAATGATACATTAATTCAGCAAGTCTCAAGAGTCTATTATTGATTAAACTACTCAGCCCCAAAGACTATTCAATAAAATATCCACAAAAGAAGAGTCAAAAGCTGTCATCAGAAGCGTTTCTACATCTACTGTAAAGTATTCTCTGAGAGCATGTGCTACCATTCACTGAAAGTAAAAAAGGGGACAATTTCTCACCCATGCACACATACATAAATGCACAAACATGCATAAGCATACATAAAATTTGCTTTTGTATAAAATAACTGGAAAGATAAACCAAATGCTATTTTTTAAAAACAATGGTTACCTGTGAGAAAGGAAACATAGGACAAGATATAAAAGCGAAATTCTCTGAACATACCTTGTTTTATAGTCTTGACTTTGTATTCATGTCAATATTTTATATAAAACAAAAGGTTTTATTTTTTAAAGCAATGCTTAAAATAAAATTAACTACATCAAGCTGGGGCAAAACATAGAACTATTTCACACAAATTTGAAAATCCAATAAAGTTGTGAGAAATACCCTAAAGGACACAAAGAATTGCAGATAAAGTTCTAAAACTGCTTTCAGTACTTATATTATTGACATTCTTATTGTAAAACTATCATATCTGTGCTGAGGGACAAAGCAAATGAATAATGATTATAGCACAGCATAGGAGAAACACATGTCAGAGAAGAAAAAAACCTGCATTTCTGAATTTCAATGGAAATTTTAACATGAACTTATGTTACAATCTATCAACTTAAAAAATTTCCCTATGCTTAAAAACCCCTGAAACAATAACCAACTAAGTAGCAATGAGTACTCATAAAGTTGAATTATGGCTTCTAAAAACTACTCGATTCATTCTAGATCTGAGTCAATAATATAAACATGAGCCTGAAACATCTCATCCTACCAGACCAGAACACATACCAGAGGGCATGTTAGAAGAACTGAGCAATCAATCTGAAGATGTTTCCACTGACCAAAATGGAACAATATCATCAATAACAATGAAATGAACTAAACCTCATCAAATATATTTAATCAAAAGCTTAATAGCCTACCAGCAGAATGGACATGTGTGTGTGCATATGCACACATGTATACACACACACCCACACCTGAAAACAAAAATAAACAACATATAAAAAATAAAAACTAAAAGACCTGGGTGGAGCAAACTACTATTTTTGAAAACTAGTCAATAAACGCAAAGATTCAAGTAATTGTCATGATTTTTCTCTAAAACAAATGTACTTCATAGTAATAAATAGTTGATCCAGGAAAGTTGCACTTTTCAGACACATTCTAAAACAAAAATGATAATTAGAATATCACTGCTTTACAACCAAAACCAATATACTGGATCTAAGGTACGATCATTAATGGCTATTAATACCAATAAAAAAGAAATAATCTCACATTATATACCTCCTTGTGGAATTGGGCAACACCAATTATAAAATATTATTGTTTCCTACTCCCCACAATCTAATACAAACATGGCCAGTATTACAGGTTGAACTGCCAGTTTACAGGAAATACAGAGGGCAGAGGATCATGCTAAATAAATGACACCCAGGGATGCAACTATTAAAACTGAGACTATGGAAAACTCTACAGGGATTTTCTGACAAACTGAAGGAGATTTAAAAAAGGATGAAGAAGAAAAGGACAGGGAAACCTACAGATTAAGAAATACAGCTGGGTGCAGTGGTGCACACCTGTAATCCCAGCAGCTCAGGAGGATGACACAAGAGGATTGCAAGTTCAAAGTCAACCTCAGCAATTTAGGACCTAAGCAACTTAGTGAGACTCTGTCTCAATATAAAAACAAAAAGTGCTAAAGATGTGGCTCAGTGGTAAAGCATCCCTAAGGTTAACTCTCCAATACCCCCCCCAAAAAAGTAGTGACATATTATCCAACTGCAATGCAAGGATTTATTTTAACCCTAATTCTGACAAAGAATGTGGACAATATAAGATAACCAAAAACAGTGCAATACTGACTAGATTCTTTTAAATAAAACAACCATAATACCATTATCCCACTTAAAATAAATAACAGTAATTCTTCTATATTATCAGTATTCTATCTTTTATAGATACATGATGAAATGCATAAAATGATAAAACATGTGGGATGTACTTCAAAACAATCATGGTAAGGGGAAAAGTAGCAAAGAATACAGAAGAGACTTTATTGAGAATGAGTTGATCACTGTGTAAGACAGATCACTGACTGGTATAAGAGGTTCTGAAAAAGATTGTCTTCTTGAGCAAATTCTCATAGGTTCCTCTAAACTCTTTTTAGATGGGCCCTGGCTTTTGGACTTCCGATGTTTGACTCTGACCTGTCCAATTTTAATAACAGCTTAGCCAGAATCCATTCTCACCCATGATGATTCCTCTTAAGGAATTTTCCATCTACT
Source organism: Aplodontia rufa (assembly GCA_004027875.1). Lineage (NCBI taxonomy): Eukaryota > Metazoa > Chordata > Mammalia > Rodentia > Aplodontiidae > Aplodontia > Aplodontia rufa. The sequence continues at coordinate 76,590 of PVKS010005826.1, forward strand.
GACTCCCACCTTCCTCCTTCGCTATAAATTCTCACTTTCCCTTGCTGCTTCCAGAGTTGAGCACAAACTTTATTCCCCACTACAATACAATCTCATAGTCTCTGTACTTACTGCAATCATCCTCCTAAGTAAAGTTTGCCTTACTATTTTTAACAAGTATGAATAATTTTTAACAGTTTATTATATTTAGCTGAAGCAATAATTATTAATAATATTAACAATTAGCTGGTTCATTTTAGAAACTAGGGCTTGTAAATCCTTTACACACTACAAATTTGTCCTTGGATCAACATAGCCCATTTACCATTCTAGCAGCTTCATCCAAGTCATCACAAGCAAGAATTTTAAGTCCACTGTCTGCTATCAGGGCCTTAGCATCATCAACTCGTGTACCTGGAAATGATTTATGCAAATATAAATAATGTTTTAAATATATACACAAAAGCATTTAAAATTTCTGTTACCATATGATATAACTATGAAACTTCAACATAGGAGTACTTCCATCATTTAACGTAAATACTTCTAAACCAAAGAAAATACTACAAAAGCCTGGAATTATAAAATATTTCACCTCACCATGTTCATGGTAATTAAGGCAACTCAGAATTCCACACAAATCACAACAAATTTTTAAAAATGTATCAAATACACTGAGCAAAACTATACAATTTTGGCCCCAGCCTATAATTTTTTTTAACCATGGCTTTTAAATTTCATATTATATAATGCTTTCATTTAAAAGACACAACTACTTGTAAACTGTATTTTAAATGAACTGAACTTCTTGGAATTATTCATTTTTAATCAATTAGGAAAAACTACAAAAATATCTTTAATACTCACCTTGTAACCGTACCACAACAGGTATTCTAATTTCCAAATCTTTTACTGCCATGACAATACCCTGTGCAATAACATCACACCGCATGATTCCTCCAAAAATGTTGACCAGAATAGCCAGTACCTGTCAATGAAGTATTTCTGGTAGATTAAAACTTTAAAGGAATAAGTATATGACTTGCCTCACCACAAAATACTAGGTTCTGGGCCTTATAAAAGTTAATTCCATGGAAAAAATTTCATACCAAACCTCTTCTAGCTCTTAGTCCACTGACCACCAGAACTTGTGTCCATGTTCTTGGGTAATTTCAACACCTGGTTTATATTTTATATTCTCTTTTCCAGTTACTCTGTCCTATTAAACATAGCCATTTGCCAACATGCAAGATCTCCATTAGAGTTTATTACCTATCATCTTTTTATTCATGCCAACTGATGAAACCAATTTCTGACACAAACCCCCATCAGAATCACTTGACTTCTATATGCCCACTCCAGGCTACAATTCAACTCTATTTGGGTCAGCATTCTTTCACCATCATACTGATAGTTCTGAATCACCATTCTTCTGTCCTTTCCCCACCAAAAAAAAAGAAAGAAAGAAATTGTAAGAGGTTAAGCTCATTTAGCTATAGCAGAGTTTCTCAAGTGGTAAGATACAATACAAATATGTTACATACATGACAAAATACTGTTCCCTTCCACCTTATGGCTGCTAGGAAGGCTCTGGGACAGCTGGAGACTTTGGGTCAATGACTTTGACTAAAAGCAACCTTCTCCATCTGTAGGTCCCACTGAAATATTTTCTATGATTGCCATATATGAAAATGGTTGATACACACTGAGCTGTTGTACAAGTTCCTTTTCTTTACCACTATTATTTCTAGGCATTCAGAAAATAAAGCTCTAGAATTCTTAACAAACTAGAACTTATTGTAAACCTTATAGTGAACTTTGGCTCTTCTCTTCTCTCTCTCCTGCTTCATTCTGGATAGCTTCAATATTCACCAAAAAGCATCATCTAATACTCTGAACTTAAAGTTTTTGGATCTCTATGGGGCTACTTTTACTTCGATCCATTTCAACTAATTACTACCAAGGATCAATTCTCCACTTGACCAAAACAAATGTCTCCAGAATATCAAATGTGTAAATCTCATTCTGTTTAATGTCCTACCCTTTCAACGTAGGGCCAATACCCTCTAACTCCATCAAACCCATTTTTTTTCTTCTTAAAAGCCTCTCTTTAGTCCCTCAATACCTTTCCAATCTCCTGGTCTATCATCTCTCAACTGACCTTTCTTCATTACAGATCATGCACCCTATGGTTAAGTCATTCAATGACACTGTCACATGTCTACTTGATGTTGTCACATCCATTCCTCCACCATCCCAGTTCAAACACTGCACCTTTGGACAATCCCAGCCATACTTTATCCATTCCAACTTCAAGTAAAAGCAAAAAAGTTTAAAAATAAATAAATAAACCCTGAAACACCAGCATAATCTGAAGAACAACACAATAATGATTCTTCTATAATTGTTTCAGCAGTCTGCCTCATCTTCAACTCTGTCCTACTCAAGTTATCTTTTACCATAAGATTTTCCTTACAAAACCCACACTGGTCACACAATAGATATATACTCCTTAACAAATATCTGATGAGTAATAATATACATGTCTGCTAAATTATGATGGCTCAGATCCCTTTTTCTCAATAATCTTTTATAAATGCACAGTTGTAAAGTATGGAATATCTATTTATAAGATAGTTTGATATGGACATCAAAATGAATTTTGGAAAAATAAATTAGTGAAGTACAAAAAGTGTCCAAACTTTTGGCAAAATAAATAATTAATTAAAGATTCAAAAAAATGTGTATTAAAACATATATACACTGGTCTGGAAAGGTGCCTCAAGTTACGGCAGTTGCCTGGCAGGCATGAGGACCCAAGTTCGAACCCCAGCACCACACATACAACAAAGTGTAAGAGCAACAAAGCATACATGAAAAACTAAATAAAAATGACTTTCTCCTGCTCTGTCCCTCTCTCTTTAAAAAAAAAAAAAAAAAGATATACACAAGGGGGACTGGAGCAGTTGCTAAGTGGTTATGGTGCTTGCCAGGCATGTATAAGGACAAACCCCAGCACCACGTACACAATGGAGTATAGGAGCAAAGAAGGCCATATGAAAAACTAAAAAAAAATTGATTCTCAGGGCTGGAGCGGTGGCTCAGCGGTTATAGTGCTTGCCTGGCATGCAGAAGGACCCACGTTCACACCCCAGCATCACATATACAACAAAGAGTCAGAGAAACAGAACCCAGGTGAAAAAATAAAGTTGATTCTTTCCCTCTCTCTCCCGTTTTCTCTTTAAAAAATAAAAAAATTAATTCTCTCTCTCTCATTGTCCCTCTCTCTTGTAAAAAAAAAAATTCAAATTATATATGGCTTAACTAATCTATTTTAAAAAATAAGATATATACAAGTTTGGCATGGTGGTGCATGCTGGTATTCCCAGTTACGTGAAAGGCTGAGACAAGAGGATCATAAGTTGACGGCCAGCCTGGCCAACTCAGCAATACCCTGTCTTAAAATAAAAAATAAAAAGGGCTAGAGATATATAGCTCAGTAGTAAAGTACCCTTGGGTTCAATGTCTAAAGGTGTAATGTCAATTATACCTTACAAAAGTTATTTAAAACAGATATACATATAATGTGTGTGTGTGGGTGAGTGTGTGTGTGAGAGAGAGAGAGAGAGAGAGATACACGTATACGTTAACAAGCCTCAAAGAAAACATTAAATCAATAATAACAAAAGTTATCTTGGATACAATTAAAGGTGATTTTCTTTTACTTTCTTCTTTATAGCTTTATATATTTTCCTAATTCTTGGGCTTTCATGGTCAACTAAATAGGAGTTACAGAAAAAATAAATGGGAATTATTCAATTTTCTCCCATATAAATGACTCCCATGCCAGATCATTACCACCACTTAAATCATCATCTAGGGCTGGAGCGGTGGCTCAGTGGTTACGGCGCTTGCCTTGCATGTGCAAATACGCGGGTTCAAACCCAGCACCATATACACAATGAAGTGTCTGAGCAACAAGTCTGTGAAAAACTAAATAAAATTGATTCTGTCTTTCTCTCTCTCTGTCCCTCTCTCTTTAAAAAAAAAAAAAAATCATCTAATATTTCTTCACCTCGTCTGCTAAATCACAAACTAGGCAACTTTGCAAAATATCCCTAGTTAACGTTTTTTGTTTTTTTTTTTTTTTTGGAAAGAAGGGGCAGTGAGAGAGAGAGAGAGAGAAGCAATTTTTATTTAGTTTTTCATGTGACTTCCATTCCTCTGAGACTTTGTTATGTACGTAGTGCTGGGGTTTGAACTTGCATACTCACACATGCCAGGCAAGTGCCATAACCGCTGAGCCACTGCTCCAGCCCCCCTAGTTAACTTTTATTGCACTAATGTCAATTTCTTTTCCAAATTGTTCAGGTCTTTGGAATTTTAATATTTAGCTAGCATAATGACAACATCTACTGATTAATCAAATTGCTTCTAATAATTTAAATTCTAAAACATAAGTCCTGCTCTTACCTTTTTATCTGAAGTGATAAGCTTAAATGCCTCTGTTACTTGATGGACTGTGGCACCACCACCCACATCAAGAAAATTGGCTGGAGTCCCTCCATGAAGTTTTATTATATCCATTGTGGCCATAGCCAAACCAGCACCATTTACTATCAGGAGGGAAAAATGATTTATTTAAGTAACAAACACAAAGAAAATTAAGGTTAGCAAAGCCAACTGCAACATAAAGACATGTGGTACCTAGACAGCCTATATTTCCATCAAGGCCAATATAGTTGAGATCTGCCGTAGCTGCCTGTTTGTCCCTCTCATCTTCCTGGGTCCAGTCCCGAAGGTCAAAGATTTTCTTTTGGCGATAGGCTGAATTAGAATCAAAATTGATCTTTGCGTCCATACATAATACTTTAAAGGGAAAAAAGGAAAATGATTAATGTCAAGACAGACAAATATCCAATAATCACACATTGTTTAGGGGAAAAATTCACTGTAACTCTGTTACTTCAGTATTTCAAATTATGCTCACAATATGCCCTAAAGTTAATATTTCCATATACTAGGCAGTAGAAAAAGAAGAAAAAGGTGAAAAATCAAGGGGCTAGAGCGGTAGCTCAGCAGTTACAGTGCTTGCCCAACATGCACAAGTACACAGGTTCAAACCCCAGCACCCATGTACACAACTAAGTGTCAGAGCAATAAAAGCCATGTGAAAAACTCAATAAAAATTGATTCTGTCTCTCTCTGTCCTTCTCTCTTTTAAAAAAAAAAAAGTGAAAAATCAAAAGACATTTTAAATTACTAAAAACTTTTCCAAGGATTGTCATGTATGGTGGCATACACTGTAATCCCAGCAGCATGGGGCGCTGAGGCAGGAGGATCACAAGTTCAAAGTCAGCCTCAGTCATTTAGCAAGGCCCTAAGCAAGTTAGTGAGACCCTATACCAAAATAAAATATAAAAAAGGGCTGAGGATGTGGCTCAATGGTTAAATACCCCTGCGTTCAATCCCAACTACCAAAATGGGAAGGAAGGAAGGAAGGAAGGAATGAGGGAGGGCCTTTATTGTGGGGAAGAGGTACGTAATTTTTCCAAAGATTGTTCACTGTCCATGTTCCTAGCTAATCCCTTCACTTGGGCCCCAGATCCCATCCCCTCTCATCAATCAAGGACACTTTTTTACAGAGACTTCTCACCAGAGGACATTGATCAAGCCAATGAATACATGAGAAAGTGCTCTAAATCATTAGTAATCAGAGAAATGCAAATGAAAACCACATTAAGATATCACCTTACACCAGTCAGAATGGCAAAGATGAAGAAAATAAACAACAATAGATGCTGGAGGGACTGTGGAGAGATAGGCACACTGGTACAGCCCCTCTGGAAAGCAGTATGGAGAATCCTTAAAAAACTAGGGATGAGCCCACCATACGACCCTGCTATTCCACTCCTGGGTATCTTTCCAGGGGATTTAGAATCAGCACATTATAGTGACACAGCAATATCTATGTTCATAGCAGCACAATTTACTATTGCT
>PVKS010005827.1:0-82527 GCA_004027875.1 Aplodontia rufa
TTTTTTTTTTTTTAAAGAAAGAGGGACGGTGAGAGAGACAGAGAGAGAGAGAGAGAGAAGAGAAACAATTTTTATTTTTAGTTTTTCATGTGGCTTTTGCTGCTCTGACACTTCATTGTGTGTGGGTGCTGGGGTTTGAACCCGCATCCTTGCGCATGCCAGGCAAGCACTGTAACTGCTGAGCTACTGCTCCAGCCCCAATCTCAGAACATTTTCATGACACTGAAAAGAAACCTCTTAGTGGTCTCCTCCCAGTTCCCCAGCACCCTCCAGCTGAGCACCTGCAGATCCATTTGTGCCCCGTGGACTGCGCTCTCTAGGCAGGGTACAGGAACAGAATACCGGCCATGCCTGCATCTGGCTTCTTTGACATAGCGTGATGTGTCGTGGAGAGCCCTGAGTGTGAGTGCTTCCCTTTCATGGACAGGCAAGCTTCTGCGTGTGATGGTCCACTCGTGGACTGCTGCTACATGCCCTCGGCAAATGCCCCTCATGGTGACATTGCATCAGTTCTCTTGGCACGAACCTCTACGTGGCTTTGCAGGGTCATGCGGTGACCAGTGACTGTGTTTAACTGAGGAGCTGCCAAACTGCTTTCCAAAGTGGCTGCGCCTGTAGCAGCCGTGTACACGTGCTCCTTCTCCACCCCAGGCAGCTCTGTCTGCCCTTTTAAATAGGTCAGTCTAGTTGTGAGAGGTGTTGTAGACTGAATGGCGTCTTAGCCCTGACTCAGAGGTAATCAGGGTTAGCCAGGCCACGGGGTGGGGCCCAGCCCACTAGGACTGGTGTCCCCACTGTGTGGAGACGCAGGGAAGGCGGCTGTCTTCAAGCTGGGAAGAGAGGCTCACCAGAAGCCAGCCTGCGCCCATGGACCTTGGGCTTCCAGACTCTAGAACTTCGGAAACAAATGCGCGGTGTGGTGTTCACAGATCGCCGAGAGCGCTGCGTTTTGTTTGGGCGGCCTCACACCTCAGTTTTGATTTGCCGGCGCCTGACAGCCCAGGTGCTGGGCGTCTCTCGTGCTGATTGCCAGGTGGATATCTTCTCTGAAGAAATGTCTAGTTGGGTTCTTTGCCCATGTTAAGTTGGTTTATTTCCTTTTTCTAAGTTTTAAGAGGTCTCATTTTCCCCGTACGTTGCCCGTGCTGTTGGCGTCATCTCTGAGACACCATTGCCAAGGCCAAGGTCGGGAAGGTCCTCCCGTGTTTTCCTCTGAGAGCTTTGCAGTGCGAGCACTTGCACCTAGGTCTCTGGTCTTGAGCTGATTTGCACCTGGGTGAGGAGGGGGTCCAGGTCTTCCACCTATGTGGGTATCCAGTTGTGCCAGCACTGTTTGATGGGAAGACTCGTTTCCCCATTGAATTGTTTTGGACGCTTGACAACACTCGGTCGACTGATCTACACATGGGAAGGCTTATCTCTGGACTTCAATTTTATTCCGTTCATCTATTTTCTACTCTTTTGTCCAACACTAATCCTCGTTATGGAAGCTTTGTGGTAAGTTTTGGAATGGGAAGTGTGAATTTTCCGATTCATTCCTTCTCCTTCCCCATCCCTAGGGATTTTTTCTGGCTATTCTGGTTCCCTTGGGCTTCTGTATGAACTGTTTCTTACGGTTTCTGTAAGGAGGTCAGTGTGATTTTGTTGGGGACTGCACAGAACCCGCAGATCAACGGGGAGTGGAGGAGGACGGCTGCCACTTCAACACTGCACATGGCAAGATTTTTTCTGATTTCCTAAAGAGAGAGAGAGAGGAAGAGAGAGAGAGAGAGAGAGAGAGAGTCAATTTTATTTATTTATTTTATCTGGTTTTTGTTTCTCCAACACTTAGTTGTGCATGTGGTGCTGGAGTTCGAACCTGGGTCCTTGTGCACGCCAGGCAAGTGCTCTACCACTGAGCCACTCCAGCTCCACAAGATTGGTTTTAAAATGTCATTTTTGTGTAGGTGACAGTTGTAGTCTTGGGAAATTCCTGCACAGAAGGGTGACAGGGACAAGCAAGGGACTTGCCCTCCTGCAGTAACAGTAGCGCACAAGCTCTGACCTCCACTGGGCCAAGCTGTGCCCCTATGCATGCTGCCACACACGGGCCTTTTCCACAAAGCTCTTGCAGCAGACGAGGGTGGCGGTGATTCTCTCCCTGGGTCACTGGGTGTGCGTGCACACCCTTGGCTCGAGCGTGCTTTCTTTCTGCCCAGGATGGAGCCTGGAGTTCTTCTTCAGCGCGTGGTCAACTGGGTTTACTTTGCCTGTGCATGCAGTCAGAAGTGTTGGGAGTTCACATCTCCCTGGGTGCCCTGAGCTGAGGACTGAGCAGGGGGGACAGTGACAGCTGTCCTCAGCTGGAGCATGGCTCCCTCCTGCCACTCCACCTGTGAGCATGACTGCTCAGGTCCCCACTTTCCTGGGAGCCCTCTCCATGGGAACACTGCAGGAACCCCACTAACGTGGCGCTCTTGGCTTCAGTCCGTAAAGAACGTGTGATGGGCCTTCGTATATGTTTATCTGTTCAATGGACAGCCTCCTCTGGGCGCTGGCTCTGCCATTTCCCGCACGTGTGGATGGATACAGCCTAGAGTAGATGTTAGGGTCAGAGCCCAGCCACAGCGTGTTGCTCTGTGACCCTCCTTGGAGACTGCCCCAGTTAGCACTCCCAGCAGCCCCAGAGATGCTGGGTGAGAGGCTGGAGAGAAGGCTGGGAGCCGGCCCAGCCACTCCCGCTGCAGTCCTCCAGGGGGCGCGTGCACCCTCCTCCAAGGAAGCGCAAGGAGGCCTCCAGCATCCTGGCTGGGCTGGGTGAGGACAGCCTGGATCTCCAGAGCTGGCAGGATGCACGTGATTCTCTCATGGTGAGAGTGAGGCACGGGGAGGAGAAGGACTTGCTGTTCAGTTCACCTTGTGCTGTCCATTAGAGTGACACAAACCTCAGGCCTGGCCCAAGCTGGGTCTCTCCTGGCCTCTGCCTGCTGTTGTCTGAACCGCAGTGCCCTTGACCTAGGTTGAAGGCCCCTCCTTGTCCCGACCCAGGGCTTGTACAGCTGCCCGAGCAGTGATTGAAAGGAGGAACGAGAGTGCAGGTGACTGCAGGTGCTGATGTGCTGCCAAGGTGAGCAACAGAGTCTCCCACCACCTGGGCGCCTGCGTGCAGGCCCTGGGACTCAGGGGCCCTGGCCACCCCCTTCTCTCTTCTTCACTTGCCATGGTGTTTTTAATTTGCTATTTAATGTCTTTCTGATTAAGCGAAAGTTAAGAAGTTAAATCATTGGCGTGAATTGCAACATACATTTCCATATTATGTGACGCAGGTTTTAAATGCAAAGTACTCTGTCTGCCTACCTGTAGGGAGCATGGTGGCATCTGGAGACTTGGACTAGCGTGTTGAACTGCCTTGGAGCAGTGGCAACGCCTAAGGGCATTTTCGGGGTGAAGGTGCAGAGTGATTCTGCCCTTGAATTATGGCAAAGCCCTGCGTGGGGAAACCATGCACAAGGGTGCAGAATGTTTTTGGGCAGAGGTCCAAGGTGTAAAACAGTCCTCAACTCTGATTTCAAACAGTCACTGCTAGGGAAAGACAAGCTTTAAAAATAATCAATTTGACTCTGGCTCCAGCCCAGGCAGGTGCACAGGACACCCTGAGGACTCCATGCCTGGACCCACCCCTCCACCAAGCATGCCCAGCACTCCGGCCCCAGCCCTGGCAGGCACACAGGACAAGCTGAGGCTGCTCCTGGACTCACCCTGCCATTGAGCATGTGCAGGGCTCCAGCCCCAACTCTGACAGGGGCACAGGACACCCCCAAGCACCAGGCACCTGGACACTGCCCAGCCATCACACATACCCACCAGTCCAGATATGTTGGACCAATCCCCACCACCAAGGATCTCAAGTCCCAGCACAGCCTTAGGCTGGTCCATTCTGGCCCACCCTGCATCTCTGGGACTCTAGGACTCAGTGACACACCCCTCCTGCTTAGTTTCAACAACCCAGCAGGCTGCCCGGCAACCCCACCAGTTCCAAATCTGAGTCCTGGAACCTAGATCCAAAAGTGCAGCAAAATGAGGCTCCAGGAAGAAGCAGTTTTCTGGGAGAAGGTGGTCATCGGTGAGGTGGTATCTGACCTTTGACCTGTAAGGAGAAGCACCAGAGCCTTGCCTTGCTTCCTCACAGGGAGCCTCTGTTCAAAGATCCAGAAGCTTTTCAAAGATGAGGAATCAAACTAGAAAATGTCACTCAAACCCACAACTCCCCTACCAAGGAATCCATGGACAGTGAGCGGGGTGAAAACCTAAAAGAACTTATCAGTAATATGATTACTAAAGGGAGCAATGAACTAAAAGAAGATTCAATGAAAGGACTAAATGAAAACACTCAAGAGATGAAAAACTATTATCAAAGAAATAGACATACTGAAAAAGGAAGTAACAGTGGTAAAATCTGCAGTCAACCACATCAGAGGAACTATGGAAGAATTTAATAATAGTCTATTTTGCATAGAAAACAGAACCTCAGCACTTGAAAGAACTAAAAAAAGAATCAGAGCATGAGCAGAATTTTCAAAAGTCTGGGATGAAACAATCTAAGAGTAATTGGGATACAGGAAGAAATCGAAAAGTAAATGAATGATACAAAGAACATTCTCAATGAAATAGTTATAGAAAATTTTTCCCATATCAGGATAGAGTCATAAATGATTATCCAGGAAGCATACAGGACACCCAATAAGCCTAATCAAAAGAGAAGCTCACCAGGACACATTATATTCAAAATGTACAACAGGGAAGGCTGGAGTGGTGGCTCAGCAGTTAATGGTGCTTGCCTGGAACGCGTGAGGGCATGGGTTTGAACCACAGCACCATATACACAACCAAGTGTTGGAGCAACCAGAGACACATGAAAAAATAAATAAAATTGATCACATCTCTCTCTCTCTCTCTCTTTCTCTCTCTCACTGACCCTCTCTCACTCTCTCTCTCTTTTTTTTTTTCAGGGCTGAGGACCGAACTTGGGGCCTTGCACATGCTAGGCAAGCACTCTGCCACTGAGCTAAATCCCCAACACCTGTTCCTCTCTCTCTTAACAGAAAAACAAAATGTATAACAGGGAAATCAAGAAAAGAATATTAAAAGCCCCAAGAGAGAAATGCGAAGACACATTCAGAGACAAACCAATAATGATCACCTCTGATTTTTTTTTAAAGGTTATTTGTTTTTAAGAGAGAATCAACTTTATTTAGCTTTTCATTTGGCCTTTGTTTCTTGGACATTTAGTTGTGTATGTGGTGCTGGAGTTCAAATCCATGTGCTCGTGCATGCCAGGCAAGTGCTCCAATCATTGAGCCACTGCTCCAGCCTCCACCTCTGATTTTGAGCTCAGACCTAGAAGCAAGAAGATCCTAGAAAGAGATATTTCAATCTTTAAATGACCACAACCTGCAGCCAAGAAAACTATATCCAGCAAAACTCAGCTTCAAATTCAAAGGGGGAAATTAGAACATTTCATGATAAGAACAAACGAACAGAAAACCAGCATTAAAACGAATCTTCAAAGATAAACTCCGGGCAGAAGAACAAGCAAACAATCCTCAAAACCCACACACAGAGGAAATGCAATAAAAGTGCACACTATCAATAGAAAACCAAGATAGCACAGAACTTACTAATAAAACATGATGATTACGAACTGTAAGCACATAACTACCCCAACGCTGAATGTGAATGGTCTCAACTCACCAATCAAAAGACACAGATTAGCAGATTGGATAGAAAAACAAAATCCTACAATATATTGATTATGGGAGACTGACCTTACAGCCAATGACATCCACAGATCAAGGGTGAAAGAATGGAAAAAAATCTACCATGTATATGGCCCAAGAAAGCAAGCTGGTGTTGCAATACTTGTATCCAACAAAATAGATTTCAAACATAAACTAATTAGAAGAGCTAAAGAAAGCCACTACTTCCCCTTAAAGGGAACAATACAACAGGAAGATACAACTGTAGTAAATATATACTCTCCAAACACCAATGCTCCCAACTATGTGGAAACATTACTCCATGACATAAAATGTGGAAACATTACTCCATGACATAAAACCACTCGTGGACCTCAACACAATAGTACTGGGAGATTTTAATACTCCTCTATCACCAATAGATGGATTGTCAGTGCAAAAAAAAAAAAAAAAAAAACAAACAAACCAATAAAGAGGGGCTGGAGCAGTGGCTCACCAGTTATAGCACTTGCCTGGCATGTGCAAGTAAGAGGGTTTGAACCCCAGGACCACATACACAACTAAGTGTCAGAGCAACGAAAGCCACATGACAAACTAAATTAAAAAAAAAATTGATCCTTTCTGTTTCTGTCTCTCTGTCTCACTGTTCTTCTCCCTTAAAAAAAAATAAAGAGATTTCTAGCCTAAACAGCTCCATAAATCAAATGGACTTTATAGACATTTATAGAATATTCCGCCCCCAAATTGGCTAAATATACCTTCTTATATGACCATAGCAATTAACAGCAAAAATTATAACAGAAAACACACCTATACACGGAGATTGAATAATATCCTATTAAATGTAGAATGGATCCAAGAAGCCATGAGAGCAGAAATCAAGAAATTCTTGGAAGCAAATGAGAATGAAGACACAACATATCAAAACATTTGGGACAGCATGAAGGCATTCTTAAGGGGGAAATTTATAGCACTGTGTGCTTACATTAAAAATCAGGAGAGATGTTGAATAAATAAGCTTAGGCTCCACCTCAAGTCCCTACAAAAGGAAGAACAATCTATTCTCAAAGCCAGCAGAAGACAGGAAATAATCAAGATCAGAGCTGAAATCAATGAAATTGACAACAACAACAACAACAACAAAAAGGAATCAACAAACAACTGGTTCTTCAAAAAAACTAAGTAAAATTGACAGACCCCTAGCTAATCTCACTAAAAGAAGTAAGGAATTTAAGCAAATCAACAAAATCACTTATGAAAAGTGAGTGATCACCGTTGACCCCATGGAAATCCAAAGACTTATCAGCACATATTTTGAAAATCTATATTCTAAATCAAATAATCTGGAAAACATGGACGAATTTGTAGACACATACAACATTCCAAATTGACACAGGATGATATTAAAAGCCTAAATAACAGGCACTGAAATCCATGTAGCAATTAAAAGCCTTCCAAAGAAGAAAAGCCCGGGACCTGATGGACTCCCTGCTGAGTTTTACCACACCTATGAGCAGGAGCTAACACCTCTCTTTATTAAGCTATTCCAATAAATGGAAAGGGAGGGAACGCTAAACTTTTTATGAGGCAACCATAATCCTGATACCAAAACCTAACAAAGACACATCAAAAAAAAAAGAAAAAGAAAAAAAGAAAAAAGAAACTACAATATCCCTCATGAATATCAATGCAAACTCCCTAATAAAGTTCTAGCAAATCACATTCAAAACACACCAATAAGATAATTCATCATGATCAAATGGGTTTCATTCCAGGTATGCAAGGCTGGTTCAACAAACACAAATCAATAATTATGATTTATCACTTAAACAGAATTAAGGACAAAAACCATATGATCATTTTAATTGACGTAGAAAAGGCCTTCGATAAAATTCAGCACCAATTTACACTCAAAACTCTAGAGAAGACAGGGATTAAAGGAACTTATCTTAACTATGCAAAGGCCACATATGACCAACCCACAGATAGTATAATATTAAATGGAGAAAAGCTGAAAGCATTTCCACTAAACTCGGGAACAGGACAAGACTGCCCGCTCTTACCACTTTTATTCAATATAGTCCTAGACACTAGCCAGAGTAATCAGGCTAGAGAGGAAGTCAAAGGAATAAGAATAGGAAGAGAAGAAGTCAAACTATCCCTTTTAGCTGATGACATACTCCTATATCTGGAAGATCAAAAAAACTCCACCAGAAAAACTGCTTGCACTTATAAACAGATTTAGCAAAGTAGCAGGCTACAAGATCAACACCCATATATCAATAGCTTTCCTATACACTAACAATAATAATGCAGAAGAAAAAATCAGGAAATTTGACCTATTCACAATATCCCCCAAAAGAATAAAATACTTGGGAATTCATCTAACAAGGGAAGTAAAGACCTCTACAATGAAAATTATCAAACATTAAAGAAAGAAATTAAAGAAGACCTGAGAAGATGGAAAGATGTTCCATGTTCTTGGTTAGGCAGAATTACCATAATTTAAATGGCCATTCTGCCAAAAGTGCTATACAGATTCAATGTAATCCCCATCAAGATACCAATGTAATTCTTTACAGATATAGAAAAAGTAATTCTCAAATTCATTTGGAAGAATAAGCAACCCAGACTAACCAAAACATTACTAAGCAAGAAAGACAAAACATGTGGTTTTGCAATACCAGATCTAAAATTATACTACAGAGCTTTAGTAACAAAAACAGCATGGTACTAGTATCAAAATAGAAATGAAGATCACTGGAATAAAATAGAAGACTCTGAGACAAACCCACAAATCTTTAAACATCTGAGATTTGACAAAGGGGGGCATCAAAATATAAAATGGAGGAATGACAGTCTATTCAACAAATGGTGCTGGAAAAACTAGACAGGCATTTGCAGGAAGTTGAAATTAGATCCTTATCTCTCAACCTGCACAAAAATCAAATCTAAGTGGATCAAGGAATTAGGAATTAAACCGGCTACCATACATCTGCTAGAAGAAAAATTAGGATCAACACTCCAGCATATGGGAGTAGGCAAAGACTTCCTCAACAAGACTCCCAAAGCTAAAGAATTAAAGTCAAGAATTAATGAGTGGGGGCTGGAGCAGTGGCTCAGTGGTTACGGCACTTGCCTGGCAAGTGTGAGGGCACAAGTTCAAACCCCAGCACCACATACACAACAAAGTGTCCAAGGAATGAAAGTCACATGAAAACTAAATAAAGATTGCTTCTCTCTTTCTCTCTCTCTCTGTCCCCTCTCTCTTTAAAAAAAATTAATGAGGGGGATGCCATTAAAATAAAAAGCTTCTGCTCAGCCAAGGAATTGGTGTAACCTGTCAAGAGAACCTAAAGAGTGGGAGATAATCATGGCCTGTAATTCCTCCAACAGGGGACTAATATCCAAAATGTACAAAGAACTCAAAAAACTTAACTATCAAAAGCTGAAACATTCTAATCAATAAATGGGCTAGAGAGCTAAACTGAAACTTCTCGGTAGAGGAAACTGAGCAAGTCAATGAATACATGAGAAAGTGTTCTAAATCACTAGTAGTCAGAGAAGTGCAAATCAAAACTACATTAAGATTTCACCTCACTCCAGTCAGATGGGCAAAGATGAAGAACATAAACAATAACAGATGCTGGAGGGGTTGCGGGGAGATAGGAACACTAGCACACTGTTGGTGGAACTGCAGACTGGTACAGCCACTCTGATAAACAGTGTGGAGACTCCTCAAAACATTAGCTGGATCCTCCATTCGACCCAGCTAGCCCTCTTCTGGTTATTTTCCCAGAGGCATTTGAATCATCACATTACAGCAACACAGCAAAATCAATGTTCATAGAAGCTCAATTTACAATAGTTAAATTATGGAACCAACCCAGATGCCCCTCACTGGATAAATGGACCCAAATGGAGTTCTACTCAGCTTTTAGAGATAATGCTATTGTGGTCTTTGAAAGTAAATGGATGGCAACGGAAGAAATCATGCTGAGCAAAGTTAGTCAAACCCTGAAACTCAAGGGTTGAAAGTTTTTCCTCATTTTTTTTAATTAGATGGATATAGAGATACAATTGAGGGGGAAACATTATCTAACATTCAAGAACAAATGTATATATACTTAGTTATCCAGGGCTAATGCCATGTCATGGATGCCCAGCTTGGGTTCCCCATGTTGCTGTTTCCCCTAGAATACCCCCTGAGTTAAATTGATATCTCATGGAGGTCAGAGATCTCCTGAGATGATTCCCCCATATTCCCACCCTCCGGTCTCCTAGGAGTTCTTCCTAAGCCCTCCCCCCACCCTGTCCCCCAACCTACACCTCCAAGTATCCTAGGGAATCATCTCCCTGTTGCGATAAGAATCATACAATTTGAAGTTATTATTAGCTTAGCCATCTAACATACTGCTTCCCAATGTATTCTAGCTTCCACAGAGGAGAGAAACCATTTGGCCCTTGAGTCTCTGAGATTGGGATACTTCACTGAGCATAATTCTTTCCATCTCCATCCATTTGATTTCAAAAGCCATAATATCATCATCTCTAATGGCTGAGTAGTATTCCATTGTATATATGTATCAAAGTTTTTGTATCCACTTGTTGAGTGAGGGGAATCTGGGTTGGTTCCATAATCTAGCTATAGTAAATTGAGCTGCTATAAACATTGATGAAGCCACATCACTATAATATGCTGATTCTAACTCTTTTGGAAAAATACCCAGGAGTGGGATAGCTGGGTCGTAAGGTGGTTCCATCCTTAATTTTTTGAGGATTCTCCACACTGCTTTCCAGAGTAGCTGAACCAGTTTTCAGTCCCACCAGCAGTGTGACAGTGTTCCTCTTTTCCCACAGCCCCTCAAGCATCTGTTGTTCGAATTTTTCATTTTTTCCACTCTAACAGGAGTGAGGTGGAATCTCATTGAAGTTTTGATTTGCATTTCCCTTATAGCTAATGATGTACAGCATTTTCTCATATATGGGCTTCCTCTGGTGAGAAGGTTCTTTTAAGATCCATAGCCCATTTATTGATTGGATTATTTGTGATTTTGGTGTTTAGCTTTTTTAGTTCTTTGTACATTCTGAATATTAGCCCTCTGTCTGAGGTATAACAAGCAAAGGTTTTCTCCCATTCTGTAGGTTCTCTCTTGATGCTCTTGACTAGATCTTTAGCTGTGCAAAAACTTTTTAGTTTAATTGCATCCCATTAATTTATTCTTGACTTTACTGCTTGAGCCATGGGAGTTTTGTTAAGGAAGTAACTGTCGACTCCTATGTCCTGTGTTGACCCTACTTTTTCTAGTGAGGTTAAAGTGGTTGGCTTAATATCCAGATCTTTGACCTATTTTGATTTAATTTTTGTGCAGGGTGAAAGATAAGGATCCAGCTTCAGTTGTCTACACATGGCTGTCCAATTTGTCCAACACCATTTGTTGAACAGGCTATCTTTCTTCCATACTATGCTTTTACCCCCTTTATCAAATATCAAATAAAGATATGGGGGTTTGTCTCAGGATCTTCTATTCTGTTCCACCGATCTTTAGTTCTATTTTGATACCAATATCATGCTGCTTTTGCTACTACAGCTCTGTAGTAAAATTTCAGGTCAGGGGTTGAGATACCCCCTGCTTCTTCCTTCCTGTAGAGTAATGTTTTGGCTAGTTTGGGTCTCCTGTTATTCCATATGAACTTGAGAATTGCTTTTTCTGTATCTGTGAAGAATGCCATAGGTATCTTGATGGGGATTGCACTAAATCTGTATAGGGATTTGGGTAGAATGGCCATTTTTATTACATTGATTCTGCCTAACCATGAGCATGGAATGTTTTTCCATCTACTCAGGTCTTCTGTAATTTCTTTTTTTAGTGTTTGATAGTTTTCTTTGTAGAGGTCCTTAATATCTTTTGTAAGGTTAATGCCCAAGTATTTCATTTTTTTTGGAGGAGATGGTGAATGGGAGAGATTTCCTGATTTCTTCTTCTGCAGATTTGTTGTTGGAGTAAAGGAAAGCTAGCGACTTACTGGAGTTGATCTTGTAGCCAGCTACTTTGCTGAAATCACCTATAAGCTCCAGGAGTTTTCTGGCCGATGTTATTGGGTCTTCTAGGTATAGAATCATGTCATCAGCAAATAGAGATAACTTAACTTCCTCTTTTCCTATACAAATACCTTTGATTTCTTTGTCTTGCCTGATAGCTCTGGCAAGGGTTTCAAGGACTATATTGAACAAGAGTGGGGATAGTGGACAGCCTTGTCTTGTTCCTGAATTCAGTGGAAATGCTTTCAGTTTTTCTCCATTGAGGATAATGTTGGCTATGGGTCTGTTGTAAATGGATCTGACATAGTTAAAGTATCTTCCCTTGATCCCCATCTTTTCTAGAGTTTTAAGCATAAAGTGGTGTTTAATTTTATCAAATGCCTTCTTTGCATCAATTGAGATGATTATATGATTTTTGTTTTTAATTCTGTTTATGTGGTGAATTACATTTATTGATTTGCATATGTTGAACCAGCCTTGTTTTCCTGGAATGAAGCCCACTTGATCATGATATATTATCTTTTTAATGTGCTTTTGTATCCAATTAGCTAAAATTTTATTAAGGATTTTTGCATCAATGTTCATCAGGGAAATTGGTCTGTAGTTTTCTTTTCTTGACATGTCTTTGTTGGGTTTTGAAATCAGTGTAATATTTGCTTCATAAAAAGTGTTTCGGAGTGTTCCCACTCTACCAATTTCTTGAAAGAGCTTGTAGAGGATCGGTGTTAGTTCTTCTGTGAAGGCTTGGTAGAATTCTGCTGTATTTCCACCCGGACCTGGGCTTTTCTTTTTTGGGATAGCTTTGATTGCTGCTTCAATTTCACTATCTGTGATAGGTTGGTTTAGATTTTCAATGTCCTCCTGTGTTAAAGAGGGGGATGTCATATGTGTCCATGAACCTGTCCATGTCCTCCAGGTTATCAAACTTGGCAGAGTATAAATTTTCAAAATAGGATCTGATAATCTTCTGGATCTTGGATGAGTCTGTGGTGATATACCCATTTTCGTCTTTGATTTTATTGATTTGCTTCATTTTGTTCTTCCTTTTGGTGAGGTTGGCAAGGGGTCTGTTGATCTTGTTTATTTTTTCAAAGAACCAACTCTTAGTTTTGTTAATAGTTTGCATTTTTTTTTGTTCTCAATTTCATTGATTTCAGCTCTGATTTTGGTAATTTCCTGTCTTCTGTTAGCTTTGGGGTTGGACTGTTCCTCCTTTTGTAGTCGTTTGATTTGAAGCATAAGGCTATTTACCTGGTCTCTTTCTAGATTTTTGATGTGTGCACTCAGTGCTATAAATTTACCTCTTAAGAATGCCTTCACACTGTCCCAGAGGTTTTGGTATGTTGTTTCCTCATTCTCATTCATTTCCAAGAACTTCTTAATTTCTGCTCTCATTTCCTCTTTTACCCATCCTTTGTTTAAGAGGTAATATTCAATTTCCAAATATTTAAGTAGTTTCTGTTTTTTCTTTTGTTGTTGATTGCTAAGATCATTGCATTATGATCTGAAAGAATACATAGGATTATATCCACTTTTTTATATTTGTTAAGATTATCTTGGTGAACTAGGATGTGGTCTGTTTTAGAGAAGGATCCATGAGCCGCTGAGAAGAAGGTAAATTCAGCTGTTTTAGGATGGAATATTCTGTAGAAGTCTGTTAAGCCTGATTGATTAATAGAGTTGTTCAGATTGGAGATGTCTTTACTGATTTTTTGTTTTGATGATCTGTCTAGAGCTGATAGTGGTGTGTTGAAGTCCCCCAGAATTATTGTGTTGAGATCAATGAGGGGATTAATGTCCTTAAGTATTTTTCCATATATTTGGGGGGGTTGTAATTGGGTACATAAATGTTAGTTATCATTATATCTTCTTGATGGACTGTCCCTTTTAGTATGATAAAGTGACCCTCTTTCTCCTTTCTGACTAGTTTTAGTTGGAAATTGATTTTATTAGAAATTAGAATCGCCACGCCAGCTTGCTTTTTTTGGCTGCAGGCCTGGTAGACATTTTGCCTGGTAGACTTTCAGCCTGTGTCTATTTTTAGTGTCAAATATGTCTCTTGCAGGCAACATATTGTTGGATTTAGTTTTTTGATCCAGTGGGCCAGTCTGTGTCTTTTAATTGGGGCATTGAGACCATTCACACTCAAAGTTAGAATAGATATGGGAATCTGAGTCTCAGACTTTGTAACAATTACAGAGTTTTGAGTCATCTTGGAAGTCAATTTGTGTATAATATGATTATTGATTCGCCCTTGTTTAAGGATTTAGAGTATCATTAGCATTTTCTTCTGAATGGAGAACATCCTTGAGAATATTCTGTAGTGCAGGATTTGTGTTCATGTATCTTGCTAGCTTGAGTTTATCGTTGAAGTATTTAATTTCTACATCACATTTGAAGCTGAGTTTTGCAGGGTATGTTATCTTTGGGTGGAAGTTGTTATTTTTCAACACTTGAAAGATATTGTTCCAAGCTCTTCTGGCTTTCATTGTTTACTCTGAAAAATCCATAGTGATCCAAATTGTTTGCCTCTGAATGTGATTTGTGGCTTTTCTCTAACTGCTTTTAGAATTCTCTCTTTAATTTCTCTGCTATTCATTTTGTATATGATATGTCTTGGTGAGTTTCTCATTTGATTAAGCCTATTTGGTGTTCTATAAACATCTTGGCTATGATATTCCGGATCAATTGTAAGATGAGGGAAGTTCTCACTTATGATTTCACTTAAAAGATTCTTGATGCCTCTTGTTTGCTGTTCGGAGTTTTCCTCCAGGCCAATGATTCTCAGATTATTATACCTCATCTCATCAAATATTACTTGGAAGTGCTGATTATGTAATATAAGTTGCTTACCCTGTTTATGTTCTTTGAATTCGACATTGTTTAGCTGATCTTCATTTTCCAATACTCATTCTTCAAGAGCTGAAGTTCTATTTTCAGTGGAGTATACTTTGGTGTTGGTATCTTCCCGTGAAGATTTGATTTGGTTGATCATGTTTTTCAATCCTGATAGCTCTGCTACATCTCTTTTCAGAAAGTCTATATCTTTGCATAACTGATCTTTCATCTCATGGAATTGCTCCCTTATTTCCCTGTAAAAGTTGTCTCTCATCTCTTGAAATTGTTCTCTGATCTCTTTCCTTATTTCATCTCTCAACTCTTTGATTGAATTACTAATCATAATGTTGATACAATATCTTTGGTTTTCATCTAGGGCCCCGGCTATGGGTCCTTGGGTGGAGAGCTGTGGGGTTGAGGAGAGGAATTATTTCCCCTTTTCCTCATTTTCAGAATCAGAGAGCATGTCTTTTAGTTCAACCTTGTTACTCTTGGTGGAGTAATTGGAGCTTCTTATGGCTTTGTTTCATTGTGATGGGTAGCTATTTGGTCAGGACAAACCTAAAGATGCCAGACCATTCTGTGAGAACTTGAGAGGTGCAAATACTAGTCTGTTTCAACTAAAACACTTGTGCTGATAACTAGCACCAATAGTAGCAGTTTTCTTTGAGAGAGCTCTCACAATATACTATGATAGTAAGCAAGTACCCATTTTGAAGAGTGTTTATTTCTTCAGATAGCAGGTTCTCATGGGAATCCGCATGCACTCCTGCAGCATGAGATGATTCTCAGGAGCATCTTGGAGTCACTGTTGGTGTGGTGGTCGCCATCTTGGGGTCCTTGTTTTTCTTCATTTTTGAAGACTAGAGCAAAACCCAGGCTTGGTGAAAGGCAGTCGAACTCATGTGTTAGACCCAGCAGTGGCGTAGCAATACATAATCTAGGGAAACCATAAATATGTAGGGGCCACACAGAAGAGGCAGTGGGGAGGGAGGGTGGATAGGGAAGGTCCTATAAAATAAACTTGCCATGCTAACTCTGGGTCACTGCTCCTTTGTCAGAGGACAGTGTCCCACCAGGTCCTGACTTTTTCTCTACATCTGTGTTTCTATGTCTTTTTTTTTTTTTAGTTCCCTTTCACCCATTACTGGTACCAGAGTTTAGCTGAGTAGGTCGTGGCACCTACCCACTCACCAGAAAGACACTATTTGTGTTATGTGGTTTGTACATGCAAATGTATTTCCATCTTACAGAACAATGGCTCAGTGCATACTGAATTCCATTTTTTTTTTTGTACCAGGGATTGAACGCAAGGGCACTTAACCACTGAGTCACATCCTACATTCCCAGCCCTTTTTTTATTTATTTTGAGACAGGGTCCCACTAAGTTGCTCAGGGCCTAAGTTGCTGAGACTGGCTTTGAACTTGTGATCCTGCTACCTCAGCCTCCTGAGCCTCTGGGTTTACAAACTTGTGCCACCACACCTGGCTCCCTCTGCCCTTTTGGTGGCTTTTGTTGTGTCCTCCTCAGCACTGCAGGTCCACAGAAATTCTGGACTCCCTGGGCTTGGTGAATGTTGTATATGCATGGGTCATCAGGGAACCAGAGGCACATGTACTGCAGAGGCATCCTCCCTTATGTCCCGTACAGTGTCTTTATCAGGTGTCACTTACAAATTCCAATTCAAAGGTGGAATTATAAAGAAGTTCATGATGGGGAGAGCAGGGCATTGACTATAGGTGGACTCCTCAGTGTAGTGGGCATGGGAGATCACTCACAGCATGTGTGCATGAACTGGACCCAGCCAAGTGCCAGGAGGAGAAATACATATGGCCTGGGTAGAAGATGCTGGGCCTAGAAGGATGGGGGTAGGGTGTAGGCATGGGAGTCATGGGTACACAGACCCAGTTAATGCAGACAAGCAGTTCCATGAGTGGAGGATGGCACAGGATTCTTCCAGAGGAGAAGTGGGGCAATCTACACCTGCATCAATCCCTTAGCAGCTCAGTCATTGATAAGTTCTGAACAAGGGCTACAGCTCTCACCCACTTACCCACTCACCTGCCCCTCCACCACAAATTCACCCATCCCTATCCACCTTCTACCTTTCTATCCTGCCAGCCAGATAGCCTTCCATTTTTTTTACCTGCTTAAGTTCCCATCTATCATTCATCCATCCATCCATCCCCCATCCATCCATCCATCTCTGTTCATCCATCCTCCCATCCATCCCCCATCCATCCATTCCCTCATCCATTCATCCATTCTCCCATCCATCCATCCATCCATCCATTCATCTCCCCATCCATCCATCCATCCATCCATCCATTCTTTCATCTCTCCATCCATCCTCCCATCCATCCATCTATCCCCTATCCTCCCATCCATCCATCCCCATCCATCTCCATTCTTCCATCTCTCCATCCATCCATTCACCTCCCCATCCATTCTCTCACCCATCCATCCATCCCCTATCCTCCCATCCATCCTCTCATCCATCCATCCCCCATACATACATACATACATGTTCCCATCCACCCACCTGTCTAGCAGATATTTCTTGAAGTCTGCCAGAAGCCAGACACAGTGGAGAGCATGTGGTAAAATGGCCTCAGACATCTAACTGCAGAGATATTGTAATGATCACAGTGCCAGGTGTGTGGCAGGGCAGGCACAGGGTAGGAGCTTTACATTTGGATGTGCCCTGACTCTCCAAGGTTCTACCTCATATTTCCCTTTTTGCTCTAAACTGCTAAGCAACACCACAGCACTACTGTGATCCTAACTCTGGTTTTGAGGATGAGGAACAGAGGCCTGGCTTTGCTCGGGGACAGCTCAGGTCTGCCAGGGAGGGGTGGGGAAGAGCAGAGCAGAGAAGCAGGGGTGATGCGGAAGGGGCTATGAGATGGGGACTCCAACAGTGGAAGGCAGGATCCTGAGAGCTGGTAGCCCAAGTGCAGGTCCCTATGCACAGTGTGGGCTGGGGACAGAGTGTCCTCTGGGCAGAGCCACTGATTGTCACAACAGTCCCTGTCAGAGCCTGGAGAGATGAGCACCACTGTGCACATTCTACTGAGGGGCGAGAAGTCTGCTGCTGAGCAGGCTGGGACCGGACGCTTGGCCAAGGGAAGCAGTCCCGACTTGGCCAGAGCCTCACCTCACACTGGCTCTCTCCTGTCCCCTCCTCAGGCTGCTTTCCAATGCGGGAGCTGGCCCTTCTCAGGTGCTGCCACTAGAGGGCTCAAGGAGGTCCCCAGAAGAGAGAGGGGGCCTCAACTCAGTCCTGGCAGATTCTGGACTTACAGCCACAAACAGGAATTTCAGGGTGCGTTCAAAAAGGCACAAAGACATGCACAGGAATGCAAATGAGGTCCCACTCCAGGGCAGAGAGGGTGCAGGTGCCCAGGAGAGGTGCACTTTTGGGATCCTGGGCCCTTCTCCTCCTCCTCCTCCTCCTTCTCCTCCTCTTCCTCCTCCTCTTCCTCCTCCTCCTCCTCCTCCTCCTCCTCATCCTTCTCTTTCTCCTTCTTCTTCTTTTTTAAGAGAGAGATGGATAGAGAGAATCAACTTTATTTAGTTTTTCATGTGGCTTTTGTTGCTCGTCATGTACGTGGTGCTGGGGTTTGAACTGGCATCCTAGCGCATGCCAGGCAAGCGCCGTAACCTCTGAGCCACCACTCCAGCCCTTGGGCCCTTCTTTTAAAGGAAACTGTAAATACTATCATGAGAGTGGTGAGTGTGGGGCGAGCCTGGGGAGTGCCACTCCACTCAGGGCCACAGGGCGGGAGGCAGCTGGCAGTCTTGGAATGTCCTCAAGAGTCTCAACAAGGTCCTTTTCCTTGGCTTTGTTGAGTCCACAGAAACTGCATAGTGCTGTGGGTGGGCACTAATCACCTAGGCTCAATGTGCTGAGCTCAAGGCCTTGTAAGAGCCCAGGCCTGGCCAAGAGCAGGTAGGGGTTGAGGTGCCAGGGGTGTCACAGAGCCAGCAGATCAAAGAGGACTGCTTCTCCTCCCGCTTTGGTCTTCCCCATGGCCTACTGTCCTTCTTTCCTTCATCCTATCAGGTGCCTGCGCTGTGGGTTTTGACCCTGCAGACAGTAAACAGCCCTCAGCTCTGCCCGGTGAGCAGCAGGGCAGGGAAAAGGGAAGGAAATGAGGCGTTATGGTCACACAGTCACACGGGGTAGTGGCAGTAACTTCTCACAGCAGCCAAGGTGTGTGCCATCTGCAGATGGGAAAACCGAGGCTGCAGGCAGGAGGGTGAACCACCAGGGCTCTAGGCCCCTGGCCCCACATACCCACAGCGTCTGGGGCCAGCAGCCCATAGCCCCTCAGCCTGCCCTCCTTGGGTTGCCAGAGATGGGACCACTGTGGAGGAAATGAGAGAAAAGTGGAAAAGTCCAGACCTCTGCCATGGGGCTTTCTCTGGGTTGTGTCCACGGCTGGCTGGGTGTAGACGTCCTGTTGGCTGCTGTCACCTGGGGGGAGCCACAGGGCTGCTTTGGGTCAAAAGCCGCTTCACCCTCCAGCTCTGTGATGTCAAGGTTTTGAAATAACCCTGACTTCCTCATGTCAGAAGCTTACATAGATATTGTGAAACAACTGTAAAAAATAAACAAAAAGACAAATTAGAGAATCCCATCTCAAAATAAAAAAGTATAAAAAGGGCCGGGGATGTGGCTCTGTGGTTAAATGCCCTGGGTTCAAGCCCCAGTACCAAAAAAAAAAAAAAAAAAGATGAAGAAACACATGGGATCCCACTGCCACGGCACGTGTGCCTGGGTGTGTCTGGGAGCCCCTGAGATGAGCCAGAGTGTGGTTGCTGTAACCCTGGTGGGCGTGAGGAGGAGTTCCAGGTCGCAGGAAAGGTGGATGAGGTTCTCTCAGGCACCAGAGCCCAGTGGACCAGCCTGAGGCAGGCGCTGGGGTGCCCAGGGCATACAACCCAGGGGACACAGAGCCCGCCCCAGAGGCAGGGCCTCAGGCACAGTCGCAGCTCTGGAGAAGACCTTCCTTCCAGGACAGTAGAGTGCCAGAGGTGGACAGCGGAGCTCCCTGACATGTGCACACAGACCCAGGGACACACGCACAGATGTGTCACACAGGCACGCTCCACGTGCCTCACCGAGACACCATGCATACGTACATGCGCGTAGACAAAGAAATAAGAGGCACGTGTACATGCAGAGCTGCGCGCATGCAAGCCACACACACGTGGGTTCACGTGCACACGAATGCACGCTGCATACCAGTAAGTCCACACAAACAGACACACGCACAGATGCACACAGCCCACAGGTACGTGTGCACACACGCAGGCACACACGTACCCACGGCCATCTGCACGCGACCTGCTTCTACACATACATGAGCACACAGGGCCCACAATGCCTGGAGCACAGGGACTCAGTGTGCCACCCGTGGGGACACACCTGCCCGTTTCTCTCCTGCTGCCGCCTTGCTCTTTGGCTCTGTACTCGTTGTGGACTCCACATTCAGATCTCCCATGTTCACAGCCTGATTTGATTATGTGCTAGCTGTGTGACCCTGGGCAGCAACAATCCTTCCCTGTGCCTGTCTCCCCTTCTGCAAAGTGAGGACAGTATCATGCCCTCGTCATGGGTGCTGTGACAGTTAAGGGACTTATTGTGAACCCAACACTCGGAACGGCAGCTGCAGCGTGTCCATCCAGCTGTGGCTCTCAGTGCTGGGTCCTGCTTAGTGTCTGACCACCCACTGGAAGGATGTGCAGGCTGGGGCCCTCTCTGCTGCTTTCTGTGGCACCCTGCACCAGAGTAGCCCCCGACACAGCAGGTGTGCGCAGCAGGTGTCAGTGAGGGCATGACAGGCACCTGGGAGCCTGCAGGCTAGGGGCTGGAATTTAGAATAGGGGGTGCAGGCAGCTTCTCCCTCCCAGGCAACAGGAAACCCAAACTAGCTCAGGACAGGAGCTTGGGCACCTGGGCCTAGCCTGGCCTCCATCCTGGGGAACCATCTAGAGGCTCCTGCTCTTCTGGTGGGCCTGGGGAGGACCTGTGGGCAGACTCTGCGGTGCACGCATTTGCCCCTGACAGCCCTGAAGCTGAGTCGCACAGCCCTTGCCAGGCTTACAGCCCTTCGGGGGGGCCCAGGCCTCCCAGGGACAGGTGCCCTCCTTGGGGACTAGCCTGCATGTTCCAACCAGCCAGGAGCCAGGGTGGAAGCCACTCAGCGTGGCTCGTGAGTAAGGGATGGCGGATTCAGTTCTGGGCTCAGAGAAGCCCACTAAGACCCCAGGGTCCTCCTGCTCTTGCTGGGTGGCTGGGAAGGTCTCCACTCGTTGACCCTTGCAGTAGGAGCAGCCCTGCCTCTGCGTACACCAGTTGGAATTTCCGGTTCTGCAAATGTGTACTGAGTCCTGGAGGTGTCCAGTGATGCCCACGACTGCAGAGCTGAAGGCAGAGCCATGGCCATTGTTCCTGGTCATGAGCTTACTCCCTGTCTCACAGGACAGCTGCTGTCCTGGGCTCTGTCCAGGCCTCTGCCTTATCATCTGCCTGTGTTGACATCCGTCTTTGGGCATGGATCCAGGCAGGCATTGCTGTGTCCTCTGTGCAAAACAACAGGCTTCCTGTGGATTGGCACAGCAGGGCCACTCCCAGGCCGTGAGGATAGGTGCTGTCACCCATGCCTGTGACAGAGGCTCCAGTCTCCTCTGCACTCAATCTCCCCAAGCTTGTCTGGGTTTCTTCGTCCACACCCCACCCTCCCAGGGCCTCAGCCGATGCAGGGCTGGCCAGCTTCACAGGAAATCCCCAATGCCTGTCTTCCCTCTGCCCTAGCATGGCTGTGCAGTGGGCTTGGGTGGTGATATGTCACTGGGCTTCTGGAGCAGCTCCGACTCAGCTCTCTGTTCCCTGTGAACTGCTCTGTCCCCGCTTTCCCAAACCAGAAGCTTCGAACACTCAGCTGTGGCCAGATGGGGAGGTTGTGGGCAGTGCAGGGTTGGGGGAAACCCATAGTCAGTCACGTCTTGAGAATACTGGCCGCTGACAGCGGCAACTCGGATGTGACAGACAGGGACGATGGGGAAAGAGAAAAGAGGAGCTGTGCCCAGGGCCCTTGGACACCATGCTGGGGACAGTCATGCTCCTGTCCTCTGGGGATAGAATGGACATTGAATGGGGCAGGGCAAGGCCCCTGGACTTGGGCAGTGGCTGAGCAACGAGGCATTGGGTCATAGCGAAGCCTGGGTGATAGATCAGGTACTCCCTTGGCTGTGGAGAGAGCAAGGGCTTCCTTGAGCCCGGGTGGCAGGAGGTGGCGTTTGAGAACCACAGCAACCCTGAGTTGATGGGATGCATGGCTTCCCGTTAGATGACCCAAGCAAAGGAGCTGAATGCATACCAGCAGCCGTACCTGCAAGGAACTTTCCTGAAACAGGAAGATGTGCAAAGGCCCTGGGAGAGTGTGCCCTGTGTTTAAGAATAGCAACCCAGGGGCTGGAGCGGTGGCTCAGTGGTTATGATGCTTGCCTGGCACATGCAAAGATGCGGGTTCAAACCTTAGCACAATGAAGTGTCCGAGCAACTGAAGCCACATGAAAAAAACTAAATAAAATAGATTTTCTCTCTCTGAGAGAGAGAGAGAGAGAGAAAATCTATTTTTTAATTGCGTTTTTCACGTGGCTTTCGTTGTTCTGACACTTAGTTGTGTGCATGGGTGCTGGGGTTTGAACCCGTGTACTTGTGCATGCCAGGCAAGCGCATAACCACTGAGCCATGGCTCCAGCTGCCCCCCCCCTAAAAAAAAAAGAATAGCGACCCAGAGTAACCAATAGCAAAGCATGTTCTGGTAAAATGGTCAATCTTAAAGAAAAAAGAAAACAAATACTTAGGGAATTAGTTAAAAAGAGCAAGGGACAGGAAGCTGAAAGACAGACTTTACAACAATCAGGAGGACCGTGAGTTCAAGCCCATTAAAAAAACAAAAAACCATGGTGTAGGCTGCCACAGTAAAAAAAATTGGAGAAATGCATTTAAAATACACAAGAGAGAAAGCCAGAGACAAATACCGTGCAGCCAGCGAAACCGAGTTGTGAGCTCAAAATGCACCAACTCACAGCTGGAGGGAGGCAGGTCGGCCAGAGAACGGCCTTCCACCTGCCAGGGGCCACTGAGGAGAGTGCGGAACACGCAGCCAGCTCCATGCAGGCCAGCGAGGGCAGAGCGCGGTGCGTGACCGCGTCCACGAACGACTACAGGTGGTGAGGGGCAGAGGGCAGTGGGTGGGGCGCTCAGGAATTCAGAGACTCCTGCACCTTGGGCTTGAAATACAGTGCCCGGCAGACAGACCTGGCTCCTGGGAGAAACCGACGCCAGGTCCAGGGCATGAAATGCCCGAGATGAGCACAGTGACGTACCAGACGACGTTCGGGAGAGCTGTCCCGCACTACAAGGGCTGCCCAAGGGCTCTCTGTCCGCTGGCTGAAGGCGGGTAATCTGACGTGAAAAAGGATTCTTGCTGCGATTGACTGAAACTTTCCAGTGATATTAAACCAAGCTTCGTTCGACTGTGGAGTATGAGGTGGAACTAATTACTTAGCCCTTGAAATCCGTCACTTATCTGAGCTGCACCTCTGGGTGACCGAGCAGTGGGCGAGAAGGATCTCCTTATGAAACGATGCCAGGGAGCGCACCGCCAAGCACCACGGGGATTCATCCTTTCGCAAGTCTGGCGGATGAGTGGGCCTGGGCCGGGGGCATCAGCGGCTGCTGGCCTCGGCAGAGCTGACCCTGTAGGTGCCTCCTGAGCCCTGGTGTGAGAGCGCAAGGCCACCTGCAGGCTTGCCACAGGACTGCATGGGAGC
Organism: Aplodontia rufa; assembly: GCA_004027875.1. Classification (NCBI taxonomy): domain Eukaryota; kingdom Metazoa; phylum Chordata; class Mammalia; order Rodentia; family Aplodontiidae; genus Aplodontia; species Aplodontia rufa. Next base: position 23,468 of record PVKS010005827.1, read on the forward strand.
CTGGTTGAGTTCCTGGACCAGCTGCTGGTGGGCAAGGAATACGGGGCACAGCGGAACATGTTGAATGGCACTGAGAGTGTACAGGCCACAGAGGGCAGGCCACAGGCATGGTGGGCAGGAGAAAGGGTGGGGAAGAGGTCTGTAGAGTGAGAGAGACTCAGAGGACATATGCAGAATGCTTTAAAAGGATGAGACTAGGCTGCGTTGCCCAGAGGATAGCTGCTGATGAAAGTCAAATCAGTCTTCAACGGGCCAGTTCTGCCCAGTGGAACTTTGGGCAGGCAGGTCAGTGGCTGTGATGTGCGACATCATGGGGCTTGGAGTCTCTTCTTGGATTGGAGGGCGATTGAGAGTTCACTTTATGATAATTCAGCAAGCCGTGCATGCGTTTTATACGTTTTACTTTACAATACAAAGATGAACAAGTAAAAGGATGGGTTGTAAGTGGCAAAAGCCATTCCCCTTTGGAGAGAGGGTGTTTCCTGTAAGTGCCATCGGAGACAATGGAAGACCCAGTTGAAAGCCAGCAGAGTGATTGGTGACAGTGGACCAGTGTGGCCTCCTGCAGGAGGGGGTACTGAAGCAGGGCTTTGCAGGGAGGGTCGGATTTGCTGTGCACCGGTGTCCCTCAAATTTGACCCTTGGTGTGTCGGGCTGGATCTGTCTCATGGAATTGTCCTGTGCACTGTGGGGTGGCATCCCTGCCCTTGATCCCCAAGATGCAATGGCACCCCATTCCCAAGGCTGTGACAAGTGCTCCTGGAAATTGCAAAACATCCCTGGGGACGGGATCCCTCCTAGCAGAGAACCAGGAACAGGCAAGAGGGGAACATACCTGGGCCCTCTCGGAGGGTCTCTACTGTAAGGCCCCTCTGTTTTCCATAGGCTTAGGGTCCTATGGCGACCTGCCTGCCACATCTTCAGTCCCCAGGAGTTCACTTCCTGCCCAACATCACCCCTGACCTTGGGCCTTCCAGCAGGTCTGGCTGCTCCTCTCAACAGCCCCACACCCCTGCCACAGGCCATCTGGAGTCAGAACATGTGAGCCCACGCTGTCCAGACCAAGGAGGAACCCAGGGCCGGGAGCAGGAGAGAAGGGCTCTGCCCCAGTTACCCCTGACCCCACTCAGCCCTGCGTTTGGCAGCAGGAGTTGCAGCGTCAGCAGTGGTGGCCCTTAGTGCACTCACTTGGGCCCCTTGTGCCACTGGTGGGAAAACTGAGGTCCTGGCAGAGTCCAGACCAGAATTCAGATGTCTGGACCCAAGGGAGTTGGGCTCCTGTTTGGGTGAGTCACTGTGAAGCACCTGCTGTGTCCTCAGAACGTTCCTTCATCGGCACTTTCTGAGCCCTCTGAACTGTCTACGCCTTATCGCCCAATTCCGTAAAACCCCACAAGTGGGCTCCGGGCAGGGGCAGAGCCCGCAAGGGTGGGTGACTGGATCAGCATGCCAGGACACCAGTACAGAGAGCACCAGAGGGTGGGCAAGAAGTATGTACAAGCACCCAACAGCTGAGGAGCCTGCCACCATCGCTGTCCCTTCTTACTGTCACAACTTCGCAAGGGGGGAAGTGAGGGGGATCCCATGTGACCTGGGCCAGGCACACTGTGTCCTCGGGGCCCTGTGCTCCTGTGAGGGTCCCAGGGGTGCCTGGCAGGAGGGGCAGGGAGGCAGGACTCCTGGCTCCGTGTGTGGCTTGGTTCAGGATTTTGTTTGAAACAGAGTCCTGTTGTTTAATAACGTTCTCAAAGCAGAAGCTGGAACCAGAGGCTTCTGGGTTTCCCTGCGGCCCCCAGGTAACTTGCAGGCTGTCTGCAGTGCCTGCCCAATCCTGCCTCCAATCCTGCCTGCTTCAACTGCACCCAGGGACAGGAGCACTGGTTAATGGGGTTGGACACTGAAGGAGCCATCCCTGAAAGCAGCCAATGGTTTGAAAGGGAAGGGACCCTGTGAGAGGGCCTGCCCCGCTCTCCCTGGGAGGCTGGCTAGGGGCTGCTGTGTGCTGATCCAGGGCCACTGCTGGGCCAGCGAGGTACTCCCAGGGGATGGCTGGCCACCGGCCTGCGGGTTCTGTACAAAGCAGGGAAGTGACGTCCCCAGAGGGAGGTAGATTGAAGGACGCTTCTTCTTTCGCTTCCACAGGCTGCTTGTCTAATCCAGAAGTTTCCTAAAGCTACTGAAAACTGTCCCTGCCGGCCTGGAAGAGGGCTCAGGTGGTTCCTCTGGGGTTGGCCCTCGTTGGGAGGGAAGGGTCACAAACAGGCAAAACGGGAGCTGGCATCCCAGCCCTGCTGACACCAGCCCCGCCCTGCCCCACCCACCTATGGATGAGGAAACAGAGGCACAGAGGGCGTAAATGAATCCTGAGCAGATGAGCACCCACTGCGGCCTGCACAGCCACTTCTAATACCAAGTTCCCGGGTCGTCTCTTAGGCCCTGACACTTCCCCTGCAGGCGGTCACTCCCCTGGGGCAGTCTCAGGGCCAGAGGGACTGTTCTGGCTGGGCTGGCCTGGCTCCTCCCTGAGGTGGATGAGGATGCCCGCGTCCACTCCCCAGCAGGCTCCCCCGCCATCTACCTGGAGATGGCCGCAGACCCGGCCCGATTTAGATGCAAGTCGGAGGAGGGGTCTGCTGCACTCCCCCGCTGTGGCTGTTCGTTCCACAAGAGGATGCCACAGGGTGGGGATGAGCACCAGATGAGGAGAGGCAGGGGGAGGTGTGGGAGAGGGGCACAGGGCCACCATGCCCTCTCCAGGAACCCTGTGTGCTTGGCCATAGGAGGCTCCTGGCCCTGTCCTCCTGTGCTTCACGGAGGCGTCATTAGGTGGGATAATGTCGTCTTAGGGTGCTGTTTGTCAACTCAACCTTCAGCCCCACCCCTCTGCTTGAGGGAGGGCATCTTGGGGTACAGAGTTGATGTCGGTTTGGTGGAAGTCAGGTTCATGTCCCCCTGAAACGAAAAATGAAACCAAGGGACACTAAGGCAAGCATGGTAGACAGATTTAATTTTAAGAAAATAACAGAAATCAAAGCTTAGGGAAAAAAGCAGACTCCCCCAGAGTGGGAGAAGGGGATAGAGCCCAAGAGGGGGTCAGGTGTGCCCTTTTTATAGGATGTTCTCCCTTCAATTGGTCATCCTCTCCCTTCCCCCAAACCCAGGACATGGGTGCGGGGAATTCTGATTGGGTCCAGGCTTGGGTTTGCAACTTGGGCTTCAATAGAAAGAATGTGGTGCCTTCCTCAGCAGAAGGGAGTGTCTCATGTGGACCCACCTTGCCAGGGCCTCCTTACTACCACTGGGGATGTCAAATTGATCTTGAAAGGAAAAGAAACCATTTTCCCTTGATTGACTCGAACATCCTAACTACTCTAACTACTCTGACTGGCTAACTTTCCCCTCTGACTCAGGGTCACCCATAGCTATGGACCAAGGCGGGGACCTGCCAGAGAGGCCAGGGCAGCAGCTAACGGTGGGGACAAAGCTTTGGCCGCAGAATTCTGCTCTCTGTGGGGCTCCCTCTGCAGGCTCCCTGGGTGCTTCAGGACAAGTGGCCATGGGGGCTTCACTCTTGGTTCCTGACCAGCTCTAGAAGGCCTCGGGGCTTTGATTGCATGGAGTGGGACTGATAGGAGTCCCCAGGGCGGCTTCCTGAGGGAAACCTCAGAAGCCCAGTCCATCTGCATTCTTCTTGGCCTCTGCACAGAGGTCCTTCCTCCTGGTGTGTGACAAGACCCCTCTGGAGCGAGAGCTGGACTGATCTGCTCTGAGGCATGGAGGTCAGAGGACGGCTTTAGCCAGCTCCTATACGTGAGGCAGGGTCCAGTAATACTTGGAAGCTTTGTGGCTTTGGGAATGGAGAATAAGTCTGGTTTCCAGGGACTGCCTTGGTGCGGGGGCAGAGGAACGCATGGCAGGAGGTCGGAATGCCTTGCAGCGTCCTTCAGCTCCAAGTCCTCAGCATGAAAGGCCTGCGGGTTGGGGTGTCACGTTCCAGGCCTCAACAATAGCGAAAGTACACAGCAGACTCTTGAGACTTGTTTTTCTGTTTTTGTGCTGGGGAGGGGGACACCCAGGCACACTACTCTGAGCTGCACCCCAAGCCCATGAGTCTAAATCTCAGCAGATAGTGCCATGATGTGCACGCCGTGCCTCTTGGTGTGCCGCATTGGAGAAAGGGCTCCACCAAGCCCTGTGCAGCCAGACGTTCACAGCAGAACCGGGTGCACGCAGCACGGGTGTCCTGCCTGGGTGCTGTCACAAACCAGAGAGAGCCAGGTGAGGTGGCCCATGCCTGTAATGTCAGCGGCTCGGGAGGCTGAGGCAGGAGGACTGCAACTTAGCAAGGACCTAAGCAACTTAGTGAGACCCTGTCTCAAAATAAAAAACAAAAAGGGCCGAGAATGTGACTCAGTGGTTGAATGTCTCTGGGTTCACTCCCAAGCACCAAAAAAAGAAAAGAAAAGAAAAGAAAACCAGAGTGAGAGAGAAGTGCTTTCAGGAAAACTGATCCTGGCACTGTGCTATTACCAAGAAATGGCAGTGACAGCCTTTCTGATGAGCGTGGGGACTAAAAGGACCTGCAAAGGCCAGTACAGTGGCACACAGCTGTAATTCCGGCTCGGGAGGCTGAGGCAGGGAGATTGCATGTTGGAGCCAGCCTGGGCGACTTACAGAGAATCTGTCTCCAATAGGGTGGGGGTATAGCTCAGTGGTAGAGCATCCCAGAGTTCAGCTCGCAGCATCAAAATAAAGCGCTAATGGTGGGTGCAAGTTTCCTTGTTTTACATAAGTGAACGTTAGGGGAGGTTTTAAGGGAAAGAGCAGGTTGGCTCCTACTTACATTTGTTTGAGAAGGTTCTAGATGATTGCAAGAAAAACCCCTCAGTAAATACAAAACCATAGGCGTCCTCTTTGGAAATTCTTCTCCTAGGGCTGTTGGGGGCAATGGGTTGCTGGGGACTACAGTGTGCAAGCAGGTCTTCCATGCTGGCTCAGTGTCCCCTTCTGCAGCACTAGGGACCACCACCTTTTGCACTTAGGGAAACACAGTGGCATATGAGGATCACCTAGCCAGGATGAAGCCCAGGGAGGGGTTGGTCCAAGCCCTGTGTTCTCTGTCAGTGTCTCCAAGGAGGAAAGGCCAACACCCACACATGGTACGTCATGGCCACACTGTGGGGGGCAAGCACTGGGGGGCAAGCACTTGGGAGCAGCTCCCAAGTCCTGTGTGAGTCCTGCATCCTCCTTGACCTGGGAGGGGACCTCTGGGAGGTGCCAAGAGGCAAGAACCTTCCCGAGTTGTCTCCACAGTTCTGACACATAGTAGGTGCTCAATTAGTGTCAGATGAGGTGCGCTGGTGAATATGTCTCCCAGACCTCCTTTAAAGAGACACATTGGAAATGGACAAGCACAGTCCAAAAGAAATAGAACTGTATAATTTTAGAGACTACATTAAACAAATAAAAATAAATGAGTAAAATTAGCTTTAAGAATACATTTTATTTAACTCATATCAAAGATGCTATCATTTCAATACGCAATCAATGAGTCATGAGGCCTTTGTGTGTGATTGTGAGCAAGATGGTGCCAGGGGCCATTGCACCAGGGATGGCGGAGTAAGTTGTGCCTGGGGGCTTGGGGGCTAAGTGGAGGGCAGGGCCAAGCCTGGTGCAGCATCTGAAGCAGGTGCTCATGGACAGGACCTGAGCACCAGCCATGTGGTGACAGAGGAGATCCAGGACTATGCGAGCCAGGTGGGGGGGTGCCATACCCATCACCTGCACCCTGCATGTGTCTGGGTGGGACCCCTCACCTGGACCCACCCAGTGCCCTGGGGCCCTTTTCCAACCCATGTACTGTGGAACTCACTGTTCCACTCTATGTTCTAGAGCCTGGCATCCTGCTGACCTGAGAGATATGGCAGTTGCTGAATGAATGAGTCACTTCCATTATGATCCAAGCAAAAATAGCAATTTCAGTACCTTCCATCCATATCCATCCATCCATCCATCCACCCATCCATATATCCATCCACCAACCCATCCACATATCCATCCACCAACTCATCCACCTATCACCCCATCCATCCACTCACTCATCCATCTATCCACCCATCCACCCAACCATCCACCAACCCATCCACCTATCACCCCATCCATCCATTCATTCACCCATCCATCCATCCACCCATCCATCCATCCACCCATCCATCCATCCATCCATCCATACACCCACCCACCCATCCATCCATTCCCCACCAATCCATCCACCCATCCATCCATCCATCCACCCATCCATCCAGCCAGCCACCCACCCATCCTCTCACCTACCTATCCACCCACCCACCCACCCATCTATCTACCCATCCACCCATTCATCCATTCCCCACCCATCCTCCCACCCACCTATCCACTCACACATCCACACACCCACCCATCCACCCATCCACACATCCACCTACCCACTCATCCCTCCATCCACCTACCCACCCCATCCATCCACCCATCCATCCACCCATCCACCCATCCACTCACCAACCCATCCACCCCATCCATCCATGCATCCATCCATCCATCCACCCATTCATCCATTCCCCGTCCATCCATCCTTTCATCCATTCTCCATCCTTCCATCCACCCATTGCCCATCAACTCATCCACCTATCTATCCACCCCATCCATCTACCCATCCACCCATCCATCCACCCATCCATCCATCCATCCATCCATCCATCCATCCATCTACCCATTCATCCATCCATCCACCCATACACTCACCAACCCATCCACATATCCACCCCATCCATCCACCCATCCACCCATATACCCATTGTCCATCCATCCATCCATCCATCCATCCATCCATCCATCAATCCATCCATCCATTCATCCATCCACCTATCCACCCCATCCATCCACCCATCCACACATCCACCCAACCTCTCATTCACTCATCCACCCATCCACTCATCCACCCACCTCTCCATCCCTCCTTCTACCCATCCATCCTTCTCCTGAGGTGAGGCTGTTGAGCACAGACTGTGTGCCAGGCCCCATCACAGCACTGCCATCCTGAGGGAGAAGTCCAGACTCTAGCAGCCCACATCTGCACCCCTGAAGGCTCTAGGTAAGGAGGTAGCCCCTGTCCTGGTAATTGCTCCACAGCTCATTCCTCCCCAGCCTCCACCTTGGTCTCTACCTGTCCTTCTCTCTGTGTGTCTCAGGGCATCCTCCCTCTTCCTCAAAGAGCCATTGGATTTAGGGCCCAGCCTCATCAGATGACCTCACACCCTGAATTCTGTGGGTTTCATTTATCACACCCCGGCTCCTTCTCATGTTACTTCACGGACACTGCCCACCCACATGTTTCCTGCCTGGTTCATCCTGTCTTGGTGTTTGCTTCCCTGGGAACCTGGGCTCACATGGAGACTCCAGAGAGGTTGGGGTGGCCCTGTGTCAGGGCCAGCGGCCAGCAGTAGTGCCTGCAGGATGAGACTGCTGACATACTGGCCAATGAACAGGAGGTGGCCAGGTTGATCCAGGTGTCTGGTTTGGTCAGCTGAGTGGTGAGTGGTGGTCACTGAAGTGAAAATCCAGGGGAGCAGGCTGGGAGGAGGAGGACGGGCCTGGGCCAGGATGCTGAGCCCCAGGAGTGTGTGAGGTCCGTGAGGAGATTCCTGGGCTCAGGAATCATTGTGGGAGGCTGAGCAGGGCAGTAGAGATGGGGTTCCCAACCTGGTGCAGGGGTCGGGGGATCAGAGGTGCAGAGAAGGGTGAGGGTCATGGGGAATGGCCGGAGGAGGGGCCAAGATGGCAGGGCATGGGTAGAGAGGCTCCTGTGACCCTGTGTCCTGGGAAGAGCTGCCAGTGGAGGAAGGCAGGAAGGGGGACGAGACCCCCCAAGTCTGTAGCACCCTGCATGGCAGGGGAGTAGGGCCCAGCCCAGCTGTCAGTGGCAGGCCTGGGGCTAGCTAGGGGGCGGCACTGCAGCCCTTCTGAGTCTGATTCCCCAGAGCAGAAGGGAAAGAGCTCCTGAAACGGAAGCCACTAGTCAGAACCCTCCAACCCCCTGGGCAGGGTGAGAACTGAGCTTCAGGAAGTGAAAACAACTGAGGTCCAAGCCTTGGCTGGCTTTAAGCAAACCCACCCTTTGCCAGCTCTCCCCACCAGGCATTTCCAAATCATTTGATGTAAGTCCTCTAGGGCTCCTGTCACCCTCCCAGTGCCTGTTCCCAGGCCTCCTCCCTCCCCAGCGGAAGGGTTCCTAGATGCACGGGGAAGTGGGTGAGGCCCTTCCCTTTTCCCCAGGGCTCTATGAAGACCTGTGTGTAGTCCTTGGAAGGGCTCCAGGTGCTGAAGAAGGACGTCCTGGCTCCTCCACCCTGGGGGTCAGCCTGACTCTGTCCTTGCACCGGAAGAGTGGCAGAGCTCAGTTGATACTCAGGGTGGGGGAGGGGGTTGTGGCCCAGACCTGGTGTCCCCAGGCTGTCCTCCCAGCCTCACCATTGCCCTGCTAGGGCCTGGGCAAGGCCATGCCCTCCTCTGTGGAGCAGCGGTTGGACCAACTTCCTGGGCTGTTGGGAAAGAGTGCCCCTCCCAGCACTGGCCTCCACGGCCCCTCGAGGCCAGGGGCTTTGAGTGCTGGGAGGACAAACCCCTCTCTTGTGCTAGAGCGTAGCTTTTCCAGTCTAGCCTTATGAGGGTCCCTCTTGTGTTCCAGAGTCCCCCCTTCTGTGCTCCTCTTGCTGGGTGCTGCATTTAGCTGGGGCCCCTGCCCAGAGGTGTGCAGAGACAGGGAAGGCCCCCTGGCATCACCCCAGCATCTGCCTTCAGTGGGGACTCAGGACACACAGGGAGTCAGCAGTGTCCTGTGGGAACGAAGAGCAGGAGGCCTTTGAACTGTCCCTGAGGGCACTCACAGTCTGGGCCTGGGGGGCTACAGAGCTGCCCGAATTTGGCCAGATGGCCTAGGTGTCCTTCTAATAATAAGACCCCAGCATGGCAGGCATTGCTACCACTAGGCAGCAGCGGTTGGCGGGGTGGGGTGGGTCATACAGAGAAGGCCCAGTGCGGGGGTGGGAGTCCTGGAGCAGCAGCGCCTTGGCGGGCAGCCACCTGGGCTTTGGGGCCAGACAGCCCAGGGTGCACCTCTCTGCCCAGTGCGTATGGCTGCGTGCTCTTGGCTGTGTGGCTGACTTGACTGAGCCTCAGGTACTACACCTGTGAAGCGGGTGACCCGTTCTCATAGGCTGCAGGGAAAATCCACAGGAGAAGGTATGTGTGGATGTGAAGCACCAAGCGTTGATTAATGGGGCAAGCAGTCACTGTCCTCGCTACTGCGGTCAGCCCCTCGCCACTGCCTGCCCTCGCTGGCCTTGAAGAGAATAGTGAGCGTTGGCCAGAGGTGCCCGGGTGTTTGTCCACCCTGCAGCTGGCACTGGGGAGCGCACGAGATCCACCTTCTGCTTCATGACGGTGTCGCAGCCAGTGAGGGGCAGAGCTGGACCTTGTGGCCAGGGCTTTCTGCCTCCACTGGATGTGTCCACAAGAGAGGGGGTAGGCAGAGGCCATGTGTGGGGACCAGGAAGGGTCACATCAGTTATCAGGTTGGAAGTCGGAGGCCCTGGACCTGACCATCAGGTGGTCAGGATCAGAGGCAGCGCCAGAGGCTCTGAGAGGCACATGTGCACACTTCTACCTGGATGGAGCAGCGGGAGGCAGGTGAGAGGCCTCCCGGCTGAAATTCAAGCGAACGCCAGTGAGCGTTATCTGTGCAGGAGGGCCGGGTTCCAGGGCAGCAGGAACAGTTGGTGCACAGAGCGACCTTGGGTGAGCTTGGGAGGTCTGAGCTTCCCTCCTGGCCCCTGATGAGCAGGGTTGGCAACCAACCCCCTTCCGGTCTATTTGCTGTTGTCTGTTTTTATGCATCTTGATTCCCAGTCCGGATGAGCTAAGATAGTCCTGCATCTGTCACCTTCCCCTTGACCGAGCACACCGCCCAGGCAGACCACAGCTTCCTGTCTTTCTTCAGACGGAGGAAAGGGTTGAACATGAGTGTTGCTGCCTGGAGGCTGTGCAGGCGGCCGTGCTGGCTCCCCGCCCCCAGGGACCCAGTGTCTGCCCAGTGCACCCCAGGTCACAGCTTAACTGCATCTTCTGCAGCTGGCACAACCTCACTTTCTAAAATTTTCTTTAAGAGGGACCCTTCTTGGGGTCAGTGCTTTTCAGAGCCGGTTTTCATGGGTAGGGAGACAGGCATGTGGGGCTCTCCTGAGTCAACAGGCCATCTGGCTGTGACAACCAAAGCTGGGTGGCACAGCCTTCCTTCGTCCTGGTGGCTTCCTCGCCTGTTGTCGCACAGATCCAGTCCGTGTTCTTGGGATCAGGCTGTGGGGCAGTCACTGCATTGGGGACACAATAGTGCTGCAGAAATAGACCCGCCTGCTGACTGGACTCTTCTGGTACGCGTTTGTATTTACAAAGAACCCTTCTAGCGCTAGCGCACTGGCCATCACACGCCAGCCCCACCCGCTGAGGCAGAGCGCCTCCAAGACCCTCGCTCGAGTGTGCCCAGGAGCCGGGGCTGAAGGCCGTGCTTGTTGTCTGGCCACTCTCCGTACTTTTCTAGTTAAGCCTGCTTCACCCGCTCTTGGACTTCACTAAGTGATATCACCTCACTTTCCTGGGATTGTCCTTTCACCTGGGATAAGGCTGCTGGCTCCTGCGATGGGCACTCTGGGCCCAGTGGAGTTTCCTGCTCTCCCATCCTCCAAGCTTCCACGGGGCCTGCTCCTGTGGGCCTATGCAGGGCTATGTGGGCCTCGCTGGGCGCTGTGTCCACAGGGCTCAAGCTGTGGCTTGGGTCACCCAGCTTGCGGGCATCACCTCAGTGCAGATCCTGACTCCCCACGTGTTTGGGCCCAGGTATGCCGGAGCCACCAGGTGCAAAGCCTGCTCAGGGTATTGTTCAAGAAGTGCTGCGGAGCAGAGGGGATGGCCTTTCTTACCAGGAGGGAGGTGTGTGACTTCTGCTGCTCACATGACGACCCAGGCCACTGCCTGCCCTGGAGCAGCCTGGCTGCTCCTCAGAGTCCCCAGGGTGCTTGGGGACCACAGCCGCAGGACCCAGCCCAACCCGCAGCTCTCTGCAGTCCGGGGCAGGGCCTTGAGGTGGGGATTTGTGGAAGGCAGTGTTGAGAAGTACCATTTGCCACCTTCCTGGCCACTTCCTGCAGGGTCCTGAGCTCACAGCCTGTGCTATCTTCACACGGGTCCAGCAGTGAGTGCTAGCCAACACAAGGCTTCTAACAAAGGGGGTGTAGCTGGCAGGGCAGGAGGGGGCTGTTTGACAAGGCACCTCCCAGGGAGTGGTAGATCATGGTGGTCAGGACACCTGTGCACTACAGGGTCACCATCGCTTCACCCTTGTCCTCGTCCCCAGATGCCCACAGTCCCCGTCTCAGCTGCGCTCCACCTCTGCCTACAGTCTTCCCTTCCCCACATGGACAAGGAGGAGTGAGCCTGTGGCCCAAGCATCCCAGCACAGGAGCTGCTAAACACACATGCCCAAGAGGCACCACAGTGCTCACACACCGGGGCCCCTGTCTAGATGTCCACAGCCCCATGTGTACCACTTCAGCCCACCTGGTGGTCCCCAGGAAAAGCAGAGGCTTCTGAGCCACAGGCCATGCCCTCAGGGCGTGAGGACAGGCCAATCCCATCCTGGCTTCTCCTGCTGCCCCCTGGGCCCCATTCAGCCCATTGCAGGGGCTGTGGCTTTTCCTGCTCGCTCTCCTCCCTCTGCCCCGGGACCATAGCCTGCATTCTCCAAGCCCAGTCTGGCCCTCTCCCTTCCTGTGGCCACCCTCAGGACAGGCGCCAGCCTGCTGAGCACCTTGCTCCCCTCCACTGCCCACCACCGATTGGGCAGAGTTCCTGCTGGGTGCTGCTCCAGGGCTGAGCTCCCAGCACCCCCGTGGGGCCTCTCAGCCTCGCCCGCTAGGCCTCCCTTCAGTGGTTCTCTGGCCTGAGTGTCCCGTGGACCATCTGCTTCCTCCCCGGCCCTGCATGTGTCTTTCTGTCCTGTGAGCTTGGGGTGGTGGTGGGATCTGTATTTTAACTTTATTCTTCTGTGTCCCCAGCTATCATCATAAGACCACGCATAGAGCATGCGCTCGGTGAATGTCAACAGCGAAGAACAGACTAAGGCTCAGGAGGTTGGGTGCCTCCCTCGGTCGCACAGCTAGAGCGTTTGGAAGAATGTCCACCTTCCAATGTGGCTCCTGGTGTTCGTTCCGCCTCGCTTTGCTCTTGGACGTGTGATCAGGCTCTCCCAAGGAAAGCCGAAGCTTGGCACAGACTCTTGCATGGAGAGCCGGCTAACCCTACCTCAGAGTCTGTGGGGAATAAATAATTCAAAATACTGACAGCCAGTCAGGCCTTGGTGACGGGTGTCCATGTGTAGAATGCACCCTGAGGCAGGGGTTACTTGTCTGCCGTGTGGATGGCTGGTGCTGTGCACTGTCAGCCTGACCTGCTGCCCACCCACTGTCTGGCTGGGGGATGGGCCCGGTAGACAACCCCTGGGAGTGATGGGAGTGGACGGCAGCACCCATGGCTCCTGGCACTTAGAACACCCTTGAAGGGAGGTGCTGGTGTTGGCGTCCCATTTTACAGATGAGAAACTGAGGCCAGGAGCGACCTATGAGATTACATACTGAGCAAATATTGCAACAGAATGAAGCAGCTGTCACTCGGGGCGTGGCTCTGGAGTCCGAGGGGAGCCTCACTTCTTGAGGGAGTTGCTCAGGACAGGTGCAGTAGGAGCACTCATTTGGAGCCTGGATGCAAAAGGTGTCATATGCCCCAAAGTCTGACTTTCACTGAAGGTCGGAGACCTGCCTGGTCCGTGCAGTTACAACGGTTCCCCTGGAACACCCACCCTCTGCACAGGGGTTTCCGCAGTCAGTGCCATGTTTGATTCTTCCAGCAGTCCCACAAGGATGGGCATTCCTCCATCTACACCGATAAGGAAACTGAGGCTCGGCAGGGTCTGGAGTCACCCAGTGTGGGGCCGTGCCAGCCCTCATGGCTTCAAACCCACCACCTGGGCTCTGATGGGTAGCCCGTGGGAGGGGAGCACTGCTGGGTGGGAGGAACTTGGGGCTGCTGTGTGTCCACCTGCTGGTGAGACCCATGTGTGCTGTTCTTCAGGGGACAGTTCCACACGTGTCATTGTTGGTGTGAGATGTACTTACCCGAAAAATCCAGGTAAATCCAGGAGCTGTTACATCTGCAGACCTCTGAATGCAGCATCCCAGCATAGCTGGGCTCTGGAGGGGCAGCAAGGAGAAAGCTGAGGGGGCTGCACCCTCAACGGGCTGGGTGGCAGTGAGGAAGCCCAGGCCCCGGAGTCACCGTTCTTGTTCAAAGAGGATGTCCTCATCTGTGCCTCCACTGGGGGACGCAAGGGTGGCCGGCTTCCTCGGGCTTCTGTGAATGATGCTGCTGTGAACTAGCGTACAGACACCTTTTGAGCGTGAACTAGAAGTGGGACAGCTGGATGGCACGGGAATTCTCTGCTGTCCGTGGCAGTGGGCCTGCTACGCATTTCCATTATTCACACTCTTCCCAGCACTTCCTAAGTCCTGTTGTTGCTATTGTTTTTAAAATAGCCAACCAAGGAGCTGGAGCAGTGGCTCGGTCGTTGCAGTGCTTGCCCGGCATATGCAAGTACACGGGTTCAAACCCCAGCACCCACATACACAACTAAGTGTCAGATAATCAAAAGCATGTGAAAAACTCAAAGAAATTGATTCTATCTCTCTCTTCCTGTCTCACTGTCCTTCTCTCTTAAAAAAAACAAAACAAAACAAAACCAACCAAAGCCGGGCACAATAGTGTACAACTGTAATCCCACTGGCTCAGGAGGCTGAGACAGGAGGATCACAAGTTGGAGGCCAGCCTCAGCAACTTAGCAAGGCTCTAAGCAACTTAGTGAGACCCTGTCTCAAAATTAAAAAAATAAAAAATAAAAAGGGCTGGGGATGTAGCTAGATGGTAAAACACCCCTGGGTTAAATTCCCAGTACCTCTGCCCCCTCCCAAAATAAAACAGTCAACCAAATGGCTATGAGGTGAAATCTTGTTGTGTTTGTGTTTCCCCAGTGATTCAGCTGTGGAGCATCTTTCCATGTACTTCTTCTGCGTCTATATTTTTTGGAGAAATATCCATTCAGGTCCATTTTCAACAGTTTTTTAGTTGCAAAAGTCCTTTTTTATTCTTTGAATATTAATCCCTTACAGCTATGATTTGCAAATATTTTCTCTGAATGACTTTTGTACTCTCTCAGTACTCTTCTTCAATGTTCAAAAGCTTCTCCTTTTGATGGTTAATTTAACTATTTCTCTTTCGTTTGTTTATTCTTCTGGAATCATCACCAAATCCAAAGTCAGGAAGCTTTCCCTCTCATCCCATTTTTTAAAAAATGATTTTATGAACACCTAAAGCCCTGTGTAAGTGTCCTCAGGAGTGTTGACACGCCTCAGAGTACTTGTGAACTCCTCTAAAAATAATTTACTTGGGTGAAACTCACACACCACGAAGTAACCACCTTAAGGGGAATGCTGCAGTGTGGTTCTGTACATCCCAGGTGTCAGTCCTGTTTTATCAGTACTTTCTGATACTGTTCATGGCCACGTCCAACTTTACGGTAATCCTGAGGGACGGCAGCCAGCCGTGGGCAGGCCCCTGGCCGCGGGATAGCCAGTCTGAACCTGCTTTCCTCAACTCTACAGGGCTCTGCTGCCCAGAGGGGCATTCTGCTCAGTAGTTCCGGCGACCTTCCCCTTATTTGGGTCCCCTTATTTCCATCATCGGTCTCTTCATGGCTCCTCCACCTCTGACTTCGATTGGTGGTTAGCTCCACCTGACATCTCTCGCACACAGTTTCTCAAGGACGGGGCATTTGGGAAGCACTTGCAGTGTGAGCCATGGGGACTTATTAAAAAGCAAGAGCTAGGGGCTGGAGCGGTGGCTCAGTGGTTATGGCACTTGCCTGGCATGTGCAAGGATGTGGGTTCGAATTCCAGCACCACCTACACAATGAAGTGTCATAGCAACACAAGCCACATGAAAAACTAAATAAAATTGATTCTCTCTCACTGTCCCTCTCTCTTTAAAAAAAAAAAAAACAAGCAAGAGCCAACCGGGCATGGTGGGGCATGCCTATAATCCCAGCATCTTGGGAGGCGGAGGCAGGAGGATTGTGAGTTCAAAGTCAGCCTCAGCAGGTTTGGGAGACCCTAAGCAATCTAGTGAGACCCTGTCTCACTAGAGAAAAAGGGGGGCTGGAGCGGTGGCTCGGCGGTTACGGTGATTGCCTGGCATGCACAAGTACGCGGGTTCAAACCCCAGCACCACATACACAACTAAGTGTCAGAGCAACGAAAGCCATGTGAGAAACTCAATAAAAATTGATTCTCTCCCCGCCCCCTCATGTCCTTCTCTCTTAAAAAAAATTAAAAGAAAAAGAAAAAGGAAAAGGGCTGCGGATGTGCTCAGTGCTTAAGGACTGGGTTCAATCCCCTGTGCAAACAAACAAACAAACAACACACCAGGTGCCCCTGGAGGTCACCCAGCCCCTTTTTCTTGTGTTAAGATGAGGAAAGGGAGGCCAAGAGAAACGCAAAGCTCCACACCTGGACCCGACAAACTACTCCAACCTCTTAGATGGAAAGGGACAGCAGAGACCTGATCTGCTTGAGCCTTGCTGTGTCCCTGTCCCAAGTGCTGCAAAGAGAACCTGACCACCGCCCTGCAGGGCTTCAACAAACAGGAAGCAGATACTTGGGCTGTGGAGGGTGCCTGTCTCACAGAGGACCCAGCCTCAGTCTAAGGCCCGGTGAGCCCAAGGCTTTGACACCTCCAACAGGTCCCTGAGAGCCTCTGTCCTGCTCACTGGGAGTTCCTGGGTGAGGACTCAGGCCCTGCTTTTTATAGAGGTTGGCCACCAGGACATGCTGGAGTCTGACAAGCATCAGCAAAACCCATCCTTCTCCTCAATCAGTAGCTGTAATGACCTCATGCTCAGGGAGAGCCACTGAGCCCAGGCAGCCTCCAGGCCTGTGAGAGCCAACTGAGACTCCAGCTAGCTAGGCTTCGTAGGAGTCAGGCTGTGGTTCTCAGTCCATGCACTGCCCAGGGTGAAGGGATTCCCCTGGCCTCCAAATGCAGCCCAGCTTCCCCCTTGATTTTGATGTGCTTTCTAACCCTAACCGTTTGATTTTGATGCACTTGTAGTTATTTCCCCCCTAGGCCGATTGACAGATGTTTGACATTATTAAGCATTTCAGGTTTTACAATTTTTAATTTTTGATACTGGGGCTAGAATCCAGGGGTGCTCAACCACTAAGTTACATCCTCAGCCCTTTTCTTTTCTTTTTTTTTTTTTGAGTCTTGCTAAATTGCCTAGACTGATTTCAAACCTGCCATCCTCCTGCCTCAGCCTTCCCCAGTAGCTGGGATTACAGGCGTTTGCCACCGCGACTGGCTCAGGTTTTTTATTTATAAAATAGGCTCCTAGATTATTAGAACTAGAAAAGTTCCTCGGGCTCGTTTCCACCTTATTTATAGATGTCAGGAGGGAACCTGGGAGGTTCTGCTGCCAATGACCAGGCTCCAGGCCGCCCCGGACTAGCTGACTGCCCCTTTCTTCGGGTCCACGACCCATCAAGGATCAGGTAGATCAGGAAAGGGCGCTGCCTGGCCTTAGTCCCCAAGTTCCGGGGTGCTGAGTGTTACTCAGCCTCTTGCTGGCCTAGGCAGTCTTGAAAGGAAGGGCTCACTGCACTCTCTTCCCCAGGTCCCTCCCGCGGTCCGCACCGACTGCCTCCAGAGGCGCCCGCGGTCTCAGCCTCTCCGCACTCCTGGGTGCGCCTGGGGACTTCTGCCAGAGGGCGCAGAGCCCGGGACCGCGCGACGTGGCCTGGCACCTGGGGACCCGCCCGGCACCGCCTCTGTTCCCCGGGGAGGGGGCGGGGCGAGGTTGGAGGCTTTGCTGCGCGCGGGGTTGGACCCGTGGGACTGGGTTAGGAAGTGACGACGACGGCCACCGCAGGGCCCGCCCCGCCTCGCCTGGCCCCGACTCGTCTGGCCCCGCCTCACCCGGCCCTGGCACTCTCCAGGCCCCGCCCCGCCCCGTCCGGGATCCTCTTATTCTCCGGGCCTCGCCCACCAGCTGGCCTCGCCTCGGGCCCCGCCCCTCGGGTCCGCACACTCTGCAGGCCCCGCCCCCGAAGGGCCTCCCCGCCCCCAGGCCCCTCCCCGCCCGCACCCTAAGACTCCGCTCATCCTCCAGGCCCTGCCCACCAGCTGGCCCCGCCTAGGGCCCCGCCCCACCCGCCCCGACTGGCCCCGCCCACCACCAGGCCCCGCCCCAGTCAGTCCCCGCCTCGTGGACGGCCCTCGCCGGGACCAACCCCGGGCAGCCCGGCGGCTCTGGGGAACCCGGGCGTCGGAGCGCAGCGCACCCAGCGCGGTCGCGGGTCGGCCATGGCGGAGTCCAAGCCGCAGCACCTGTCGCTGCCCTCGGGGCTGCTGGAGATGTGCGCGCTACTGGGCGCCCCTCAGGACAGCCTCCGAGGCCTCGAGCAGGTAAGGGGCTGGCGGGGAAACTGAGGCGGAGCGCGGGGCGACGATCAGAGAGTGGGATCATACCCGGGCGCATACCGAGTGGGTGCCCAGGTGTCCAGCGTCAGCTGTGCCCCCGACCGCCGCGCTTCTGCGCCCCTTGGATCCCGGTCTCCTGCGGGTCCAGCTGTCCTGTGCCCACAAAGTCCATGACGCCCCTGGGAGGTCTTGCGTGCCTGCCGAGTGAGGTACAGTGTACCCAAGGCCAGGGCAGGTGCCAGCAGCTATTCGCCAAAGGACGCCCATGGTGGGGATCCTTCCCTCTCCTCCCTGGGGACCTTCTCTCCTGGGAGGCTACCGGCTGGATTTTCATCTGGTGATTGTCATGATGCAAAGGGCTTGGGTCTGTTGGAGCTTTTCTCTGCCTCTTTTTGCCCACCTGGATTCCTCAGCCGACATGGTGTCCCCACCTGGAGCAAGATGCTCTGGGATGGGACCTCTAGGATTGACCTCTGATGGACCAAGTCCTTGCCAATTAGCTGATTAAATGATTTCTTCACACAAAGGTTTTTCATCTCTGAAGTAGCGGCTTCCGTACTAGGCTCAGAATAAAAGATTTCAAGTTTTGTGTTTAACCACCAAGTTTAAATACTTTGCTTGTAGTGGTTGAATGGTGAAGCCTGGCTGTTTTTCTGTTGCCGTAACCATTAACTCCACCGCCACCCTTCCCCCTCCAACCCTAGCACCCCAAAGAGCAAATTCATGTTTCCTCTCTGGGAAACAGCAGTTTTAGAAAATCGTGTTCTTCTTGTTTCTTTCTTGTGTTTTCACGTTTTCTGGAACTTGGGCTGTCTTTTGAATCCACCTGTGGCCCCCTTTATCTCCTGGTCCAGAGTGTGTGGCACCTAGTCTCCTCCAGATATCTGGGCAGACCCTTCCCCTCTTTCCGGGAGAGGCAGGAGTACCTAAGTGTTGCTGCCCACCCAGGAAAAGTGAACCAGGTGGGCTGAGTGGGTGTTGCCAAGAAAAGTTAAACATTACCAGCGTGAGCTGATGAATGTCTGTTAAGGGCTCGGTGGTTTCTACTGCGGGCTTTAGTACAAAGCCAGCTTTGACTTCAGAGGAAAGCCTTACTTGTTATGGAAATGATTTCCCCACATCCTTCCCCTTGCTTGCTGGTAGATGCCCTGTGATGCCAGGACAGCCCCCTTTGATGCGTCCTTGGACCTCCGTTATTGATTTGGTTGTCTTGGCCTTCAGTTTGCCGAGTGGCGTTGCCTCCTTTTCTTAGAACAGGAAACAACCTGGTTCGACTGTGGTCTCCTTGGCAGCTTCCTGGGTCTTCAAGACAGCCTGTCTGTCGGTGGCTCAGTGTGAGGCCTGACTTCTGAGCACAGGATGAATCAATTGGAATATTTATGGTGGTGCTTTCCTGAATGAAACAGGCTGCACATTCCCCTGGGTCAAGTGACAGGCCTGCTGCTTTGCATTTAACTGTAATCCTCTTTAGTCTGTACTCCGATTCTGCTAGGGGGTTGTTAGAGTGGAAGGCAAAATAGTTAAGGGATAGAGAAAAAAGAGTAAGGAGATGGATTAAACTTCTGGAGTGATCCTCCTTTTAAACCAACACCCGTGTTACAATGAACCAACCATGTGGTTTTATTTATTTAGTATTGTGTGTGTGTGGTTTTTTTTTTTTTGGTAGCAATTCTCTTTTGAATGTCCAAATAATTTTTTTAAAGAAAGAAAGAGGGAGAAAGAAACAGAGAATCAATTTTATTTATTTTTTTCATCTGGGTTTTGTTTCCTGAACACTTAGTTGTGTAGCGGTGGTGGGATTTGAACCTGGGTCCTCGTGCATACCAGGCAAGCACTCCAACCACTGAGCCATTGCTCTAGTGCCTTAAAATAATTTTCCTTCTAAAAATTACCATTTCTCTGTGGCTCAGGCGTTCCTTCACATATGGAAACTGGCCTGGGGAATGTCCAGCTTTGGATTAAGGTGGAATAGGGCCCTTATGTTTTGTTTCTTAGATAGGAGTTGGTGTTAGTTTTGCTGGGGTGGTGGCAGGGAATTCTAGACGGGAGTTGCTTGGTGAGTGTGTCCCCTGCCCATTGCTAGAGAGGGTTCCCCTTTGTTGGTCACATCAGAGTCCAGCAGAGTGACGGGGAGAACTCCCTGCTCCTTCCCCAGTGCAGGTGTGCTGTTCAGGTGTAGAGGTGTGTTCTTGTGGCTTTTGTGGTGGCACCTGGCCTTCTATTCCTAGGATGGCACTCTCCAGCAGAACTTGTGCTCTGTCCATGCTGCCCTTGCAGGAGCCCCTGGCCACGTGGCTGCTGAGCACCTGAAGTGGGGCCAGTGCTGCCAGGGAACTGGGCTTTGCATTTCCCCAGTTTAAATTAGGGAAAGTTGCAGAAGCCACATGTGGCATCTGTAGGGCAGCATGGTTCCAGAGCATTTTATTTTATTTTTTTTTAACTTTTTTTTTTTTTTTTAAGAGAGAGGGACAGTGAGAGAGACAGAGAAAGAAACAACTTTATTTAGTTTTTCACATGGCCTTAGTTGCTCCAACACTCAGTTGTGTACGTGGTGCTGGGGTTTGAACCCTGGATTTCGTGCTTGCCAGGCTAGCGCCAAAACCGCGGAGCCACCGCTCCAGCCCGGTTCCAGAGCATTTTAAAAAATCTTAATTTCTGAAGCTTCATTGATGCTGGCCAGTCCTGTAGTGACCAGTAATGTCACTATGTGATCTGATTTGGAAATAAATTTGCGGCCCGAATGAGTTAGGGTGTTATGGTTTTCACTTTTTAATTAGCTTTCAAAAACCTATTAATTCCCAAGTTTTCAATTCTGAACATAATAAATATTCAAATACTATTTAAAAGTTACCATTAATGGTATATTTGTTGTTCAATATAATTTGTGTGTGTGTGTGTGTGTGTGTGTGTGCGCGCGTGTGCACATGCTTGGAATTGAACCCAGGGATGCTTAGCCCCTGAGCCACATCCGCAGTCCTTTTTAGTTTTTGTTTTGAGACAGGGTCTCATTAAGTTGCTTAGGGCCTTGCTAAGTTGCTGAGGCCAGATTTGAACTTGGTATCCTCCTGCCTCAGCCTCCCGAGCTGCTGGGATTGCAGGTGTGCACCACTGTGCCTGGCTTTCAGTAGAAGTTTTTAAAGGTGTTCCACATCTGGGACGATGGGACATAATGGCTTAAAATAAAATGAGGATAACTGGGAGGGGTTTAATAAGTCAGTGCTTGGACTGGGTGAAGCGGGAGGCAGTGGGCCCAGTGCAGGCTGGCAGGTGTGCTTGGGGCTGTGGTCTGAGCCTGTGTCCCGCATATCCTGAGGTCTCCTGTGCTCTCCTGGGACTAACCACCTCCAGGGAGGTATGCTGAGAAGCATCCTGAGCCAGTCTTCTGTAGAGCAGGTGGATACTGGAGGTCCCCAGATGTTGCCCCCACCCCCCATGGGTGACTGCAGCTGTGAGCATGGAGGGCAGCCACTTGGACAGCCAAGGGCGCCATTCAAACCAGATGACTGTTATGAAAAAATATTCTAAATTTAACATCTACATGAAAAATGGGAGGAAGTTCCTGGGCTGTGCAGAGGGCGGTAGCTTCCCGTTGGAGTCCTGGTGTTTCCTTTAGTGGTCTAGGTTGTGTCTGTGACGAGTGGGATTGTTAGGTCACTGCATCAGGAAAGACAGCACGGGTTTCCATTTGGGGAAGCCTGCTCCTGAAGAAAGTCCTTGGAGGTTGAGCATGTCCGTAGGGCTGTGTGGCTTTAGTGTGACGATCCCTGCCAGACCCAGACCCAGCTGCCTCTGACGTCTGCAAGTGTCACCCAAGAGCCATCTGTGCTGACTGTGGGGACAGAGGCATGTAGCACTGTCTCCACCCCCACCCCCAATTCAGAGTGTGCAGCAGTAGCTCTGCGTGGGGCAGCGATGTGCTTGTGACAGGAGGTGGGGTTCTGACGTGCCCCCAGTGTGCTGGCTGCCAGGCAGGGTATCCTCCAGAGAGGAGGGGTGCAGGCAGCGGCTGGGGGGCTGGGAAGAGCAGGGAAAGCAGGTCCTTGGAGACTCTGTGTGCCCCAGACCCCTGAGTCGACCCCCCATCCCGTTGTTGCTATGGGGCTCCCTGGCCTGGAGAGCCGGCTGGCCTGCCGCTGGCCTGTGACGTAGGAGGGCTGACAGTGACGATGGAGAGGAGACATGGCTATCGGTGAGGTGGAGACACAGAGTTGGGTCCAGTGAGGCTCCTGGTCTGCTCAGGCGACAGAGGACACCTGTGCTGGGGAGGTGGACACAGTTGCCAGTCGGGGGTGCTAGGCCAGGTGGGGTGAGCCCTCCAAGGCTTGGCTGCACCTTGCCAGGCCCATGCCCTGAGGTGGGGATTTGCAGGGGGGAGTGGGGAAGGTGGGGTCCCAGCTCCAAATCTGTGAACTGTGCCTTTAGAAAACAGGATGAAGATCAGGTTTGGAAACTGGCAGGAACTTAACCTTTAACCTGCAAGGGGCCCTGACATGCAGCAGGCCTGTGGGAGGCAGTCTAGGAAAGTCTGGGAGTGGAGCCCTCTGAGCTGTCCTCTTGGGAACTCTGGCTGGAACCAGTGAGCGCCAGGTGGCCCCTGGAAGCTGGAGACGGGGTGGGAAAAGAGCAAGAGGGATCTCCAGGGCAGGGCAGGAACAGGAGCAGGGGAGGCCAGGGTCAAGTGCCAGTCAGTGGTGGTCTCCTGATGCCTGGGGCAAACTCATTGCTCATAAGAGGAGATGATGTCTCAGCACGGTGGCGCCCCACCCCGTCTTTCTGTGTGTACCTCTGTGGGAGGAAGAGGCAGACACGTGTGTTTCCAGTGCCAGGGGTCGGGGAGTTTCAGAGGAGTTTCGTGTTCCTGGAGAATGGATTCTTTCAGGCAAGGACCTCAAGAAGCTTTCAGAAGATACCATGATGTGGATTTCCCGAGTTTGATCTTTGTTCCTACTGTCGTGCTTCCCCAGATGTAGACAGGTGGTGGGCAGAATTCGAAGGATGCAGCGTGCAATGGCGTTGAGTTAGGGTACTTGCTGATGGCTGCGGAGCTGCTGCAGAGCTCCCCTCGCTGACTCCTGGCTCGCTCTCTTCTGCCACTGAAGCCTGCTTGCTGCTGGGGACAGTGGGTGCCTTCTGCTGCCCATGGGAGACCCTGAGTGCCCACTCCCCACCCTAGGGGCCGCCTCCGGTCCTCCTGGACCCTGAATGCCCAGAGCTCCTGGCGGGACTGTTCTGTTTCGGGCGGGGCGCTGGAGCCACTTCCCTCTCTCAAGTTCTTTGAAAGATCTGAACTGGGCGGGCAGCACGCCGTGCGCAGCCGGCCCTGTAGTAGGAGCTGTCAGGCGCTGTAGATGGAAGAAGTCAGGTTCAGCAGTGCTCTTCGCGTTATTAGGGGAACAACAGTGATAAAAGGTAGGGAAGAAATCTTGCTCCAACCTCAAGTTCTGAAGAATTCGGTGCACGCGTCCCCGTTGCTGTCCCCGTTGCTGACCCCGGGGCGCCGTGGGCAGCGGAGGGGGGCGTGTCTCTCGGAGCCTTCCCCACTCCTCTGTCCAGCTCCTGTGGGAGTGATGGCCGTGGGCGTGGTGTCCGGGGGCTTGATACAGAGCCCTTGTCCATGCCTGTCGTCTGACCTCCCCATGCTGGTGGCTCCAGCACTCCTGGGGTTTCCACGGCTCAGCTGCTGAACTGCGTGGCTGCCCTCTTCCCTGCACTCACCGTTGAGAGGGAAGCTCAGAGGGCCAGGTGGCTTGTTTAAGACTGCTGGCTTCGAGTTCAGGTGGCCCACATGCCTGGCTCTGAGCTGCAGCACTTTGTATGGGGGTGGGGGTAGCCACAGTCCTGCTGTCCATGGTTGATGGTACCAAGTGCCATCGGGAGGCTACGTGGCTGGCAGGGACGCGGGGCTTGGAGATTCCTAAAGGAAGCTTCCAGGGCAGTCCATGGACTAGAGCCTGGGCAGGAAGGTGGCTCACGCTGACACCTTTAAAAGACAATGCAGAGCCACCCTGAGCTGGTGTGCCCAGAAGGGAGGCAGAGGGTGCTCAGCTAGACGGACGTGTGCGGTGACTCTTACCTCCCCCTTTTCTAGGTCGCCCAGAAGAGGGGACTCAGAAGCCTTTCTTCCCTTGACCCAGAGGTTCTGTCTGTCTTTGTGCCTCCTTTTATCAGTAAAGAGGACAGTCTGGTGGCCGACACAAGTGGTGGTACTCTAGGGAGAGCCAGAAGGCGCTCCTTCAGGAAGAGGAGAGAGAAGCCCAGAGCGGAGCCCAGAGGGCTGGATTCTGAGGACGTCAGCATCCCGGGCGGCGTGGACCTCCTTGCCCTGCCCCAGCTGTGCTTCCCAGGTATTGTTCACATGGTGGCAGACCAGGTGGCCACGCTGAGGACGGGGCGAGCAGCTGAGCCAGTGCTGTCTGCTGTGTGGGTTCACGGATTCGGCTTTCCCAGTGTAGGGAGGTTTAAAGCCTCAGACGTTAACGTTGTTAGAAGAGAGGCTGCCGTCCCAGGGCCACGGCGAGCTGGCGGCCTTGCGGGCTTGTCCACCTTGACCTAAGGGACGTCCCGAGGTGCCTGGCAGGCAGGCTGCCAAGCGTCTGGTCTGTCTGAGGGCCTCACCCAGAGTGGCGGGAGCCCCGTCTGCTTCCCGGAGCAAGCAGTGTGGCTCTGCACCTGCCCCAGGCCCATTTCCTTTCTGCTGGTGAGGGAGCCCTTGTTTCTGGGCCTCATTTTCCTCCGGTCTTAAGAATTTCAGACCTTCGTGTCGGACACTCAGCAGGGCTTGGCCGAGTTCCTCCTGCAGTTCCTCTAGAGAGCCTGCTGCCATTTCCTGGCCACAGGGTTTTAACCCGGGACAGGTGTGGGGTGGGCTGCTGTGCCCAGAAGCATGGCCCTGGCCACAGGAGGCCCAGGAGGTGGATCTCGGACCCTATTGGTGTTGACCCCACTGTGTGCACGCCCCAGTCTTCAGAGCCAGAGCGGCTGTAAAGAAACTTGCTGGAGGACCCAGGGAAGGCGCCGGCTGGAGCGGGGTTGAAGGGCGAGCACAGCCTGGGATGTTCCGCATTGGGCTGAACTGTGCGCCTGGAGGTGGGTTCACGGGTGGGCCTGGCCTTAGCAGATGTGCCAGGCAGAACTAGTCTCCTTTCTTTCCCTCTGTCTGCAGGGGGCGTGTTCGTGGCCTCGGAACCAAGGGAGGACCACGTGCACTTCCTGGTGCTGACGGACGTCTGCGGGAACAGGACCTACGGTGTGGTTGCCCAGTACCACCGGCCGCTGCACGTAGGTGCCCCGTGCTCCCCTGTGCTTGGGGTGAGACTTTCTTATCGTGGTGAGGTACACGTAGCTTTTACCACGTTACAGTGTGTACCCCAGCCACTGCGCACCCCCAGGGCTGGACAACCACTTTCAACTCCCCAGACCCCCACCTCCCCCATCAGTCCCTGGCATCCACTCTGCCCTCTGGGTATCTCACCGCGTGGCCTTGTGTGTCTGACATCTTTTACTTGGCGCCATGGCTTGAGGCCCACCCACATTATGGAAGATGTCATTCCTTTTTATGGCTGAATAGTATTCCACTGTGCCCCTAGAGCACAGTCTACTTGTCTGTCTGTCCATGGGTCGCATTTTGCTTGTCCCTCTGTCTGGATGTGCGTCTGGTCTCTGAGCAAGCTGCTTGGCTGCAGGTCCCTCTCGTTCCTCGTGTGGGGGTTGTCTGGCGAGGCCGCAGGGTGAGGACCACTGGCCTCTGGGGAGCACGTGGGGAAATGGTGCACCTTCATGCTTCTCACCAGGGGCCCCGGGGCAGGCACGCATCTCAGTGTCACACTTCAAGGGGGCACAGCCAGCCAGAGTTCAGGTGAGGGCCACTTGGACTCAGCTCCCCTTGGCCCCCAGAGCCGGGGAAGGTGCTTCTCTCTCAGTCCCACAGTGCTTTCCTCACAACGGTATCCAAGTGTCCTGGGGCACAAGATGTAATCAGATGGTCTCTGTCCCTGTATGCGCATGCGGCAGTGCAAACAGGAGGAACTTCAGGGTAACCCCTGCCTCTCTCCGACTAATACAGAGGCCACAGCCCACCTATGCGAGCATCTCAGCCCCAGGCATGGCCCTGAGCACTTGTGTGGTATGGTTCACTTAATTCCTACCCCAGTGAGCAAGAGTAGAAACTGTTAGTATCAGCCCTACTTCACAGATTAAATGGCAGCACAGAGAGATTAAGTTACTTTCCTGAGGTCACACGGCAATCAGGCTTTGAACCTGAGCCACTTCATCCTATAGCAGTGGTTGTTCATGAAATGTTGGTGGATAAACAAACGATGTAGCTGGCTGTCACCTGGCTGCTTCTTTGCTTATCTATCTTGTAAGTACCTCAAATTAAAAAAGAACCCACACAGAAGCGATCTATCATTGTGGCCCTCCATCCCTACACAAAATAAAAAAACAAAGTCCCTAAACAATGTGCCCTCCCGTGGGGCCCAGCTGGGGAGCACAGGTCTCGTGCCACGCGTGTATCCTGCTGTGAGCTGCGCCTTGGGGCAGCAGCTGTGTGGTGCCCAGGCTGAGAGCCTGCCCCTCCTCATGGCTCTGCTTCTCTTTGGAGTTGTGGTTGGAAAGGGCTGGGCCCTGCCATGTCCTGCTGTGATGTAACCGCCTGCCCTTCTCCTCCTGAGGCCCTGGTGGCTGGCACTGGAGGCCCCCGCTCCTGCATTCTGCTTCTGTGGGGACTGTTGGGAGCAGCCAGCATGGGAGGTGACACGTCACTCTGCTCCTCGCCTAGGACGAGTACTGCTTCTACAACGGCAAGACGCACTGGGAGCCATCGGGGCCGACAGCAAGCGCTGCCAGCTGCTTCGTGCCCTACGCAGTGTGTGTGGTCTCCAGGTCGCCCTACTACAACTCCCTCAAGGACTGCCTGTCCTGGTGAGCTGGGACCCTGCTGCCCTGGCCGTGCCCTGAGGTGGGGGCCTGGCAGCAGGAGCTCTCTTGAACCCGGGTTCCTCTGATGATGGAGTGTGGGGACGTGCAGGGGATGGAAGGTGACGCCAGGCTGCGGGAAGAGAGTCCATAGGCAGGGTGCTTGGTTTTTAAAAAAGACATTTATCAGGAACAGCTCTTTTCCTAGCTCTCTGAGAAAACCAGGACACTGTTCTTTGTTCTGATGTGTTTTGTTGGCTTTTAAAAATGGACTTTTGGGCTGGAGCGGTGGCTCAGCGGTTTCGGCGCTTGCCTAGCAAGCACGATGGACCCGGGTTCAAACCCCAGCACCACGTACACAACTGAGTGTTGGAGCAACTAAGGCCATGAGAAAAACTCAATAAAGTTGTTTCTCTCTTTCTCTGTCTCTCTCACTGTCCCTCTCTCTTTAAAAAAGAAAAAAAAAATGGACTTTTGCTGGGCATGGTGATGCACACCTGTAACCCCAGTGGTTCAGGGGCTGAGGCAGGAGAATCACAAGTTCAAAGCCAGCCTCAGCAACTTAGCAAGGCCCTAAGCAACTTAGGGAGACCCTGTCTCAAAAAAATAAAAATAAAAAAGGGCTGGGGAAGCGGCTCAGGGATAAAGCACCCTGGGTTCAATCCCCAGTATCAGAAACAAACAGAAACAAACAATGCAGATGGACCTTTCTGGATGGACTCTGTAACTGTCTTTATATTTTCAGATCACATGCTTAAAAAGTTAGAATGCGTTTTTAAGATAGAGCTCTTGAGCACTTCTTCCCGGCGTAGCATTTATGTAGAAAAACGCGCATTTCAGCGATGTTCACAAATTGAACACTATCCATGCACCCAGCACCACAGCAAGAGCCAGAGAGTGACAGGGGCTCCCCCAGCCCTCCCCTCGAGCCCCTCCAGGCCGCCACAAACCCAGCCTCCTGCGTGTTTGCGGGGAAAGCTCCAGAGCTGCCCACAGGATCCTTGGGGAGACCAGTGCTGGGAAGGGTAGGAGTGACAGTGACTTGCTGTTCCTTCTTTCCAGCTTATTGACCCATCTGAAGCTCTGTAAATATTTCGAAGTTGACAATCACATAAAGGATTTTGCTGCAAGACTGTCGCTAATCCCCACTCCCCCGCCTGGACCGCTGCACTTGGCAAGTTGAACCGGAATCGGATCTTTTCTTTGCTTGCTGACTGTGCTTCTGTGCTTTAGACCGCTCTGGCTGGGCTCGGCTCGGCCCTCAAGAGGATCCCTTTCCATGCTCGGTCTCAAGGGGCAGTGTGGCTCAGTGCCTCACGACCAGCAACCGGTGACGTACCGTGGGGCACTTGGCGGCCACCGGTGAGTCCACTTCTTGCTGTGCGGAAAACACATAGACGCCCTTCAGGGAGGAATTTCTGTAAATGAGCAATTCTCCTTCTGTCCTCCTGTCCTCTTTGACTTGCCGCTGGTCACCCAAGCAGCAGACACGTTTCCCAGCCTGTGCGGCGGGGGCAGTGCCTCTGGCTGCCCCACAGCAGGCTCTGGGGTGAGGCCAGGTGGGGGAAGTGGCCTCCAGACTCCTCTTTGGCGCCAAGCTGTGTGCACCAATCCTGTGACTCGGCATTTTCCAGACCCCACCTGGGTGTTTCCGTTGGTTTATTTTTTGACCCTTATTAAACATCTAAGTGTTGAGTTTTGCTCTCTGAGTCCCTTCTAGAAGATGGTGATATGAATGTTAGTCCTCTACATTTTTGTGCTGTGGCTGGTAAACTAAAGTACGAGTTTTTCTTACCAGGAGATGTGTGTCCTGGATTCAAAGCATGTGCCTTTGGTCACTTCAAAGCCACAGCCTGCGAGGTGGGCAGCCCCGTGGGTGTCCTCGGGCAGATGCTGAGCAGTGGCCCCCACCTTAGCTCCACAGCCTGAGGACCCCCTGGCCTGGCGCATGGGGACTTGAAGTGCTTCAGACTGTGGAGCATTCCTGTGCGTGTCCCTCATGTGGCTGGGCCAGCTGCACAGACCAGTCTTGTCTTGTGTGGACCTCATACACGAGGCCTCACAGTGTTTCTGTGCGATGTCCTTGTGGCTTGCAACCTGTCCCGCCATGACAGTGTGGAGTGTCCCATCTTTGATGTCACATCAGCTCTCAGGAAGTTTTGGGTTTAGCCAGGCTCAGTGGTGCATGCCTATAATTCTAGTGACTCAGGAGGCTGAGGCAGGAGGATTGCAAGTTCAAGGCCAGCCTCAGCAGTTTAGCCAGGCCCTAAGCAACTTAATGAGGCTCTGTCTCAAAATAAAAATAAAAAGGACTGGGGATGTGGCTCAGCAGTTAAGCACCTCTGGGTTCAATTCCTAGTACAAAAAAAAAAAGAAGAAGAAGAAAGCTCTGGGTTCTGGATCTCAGGACACTGCTCCACCTGCAGGTGACATCTTCTCATTTAGCTGTCCTGGTTTTGTGTTCTTGAGCTCAGCAGTGCACAGAGAGCTAGAGCAGTGAGCAGGTGGCCTGCACTCACAGTAGCATCAGTGTCACCTGTGTGGTGTCCATGGGGGGCCCGTATGGCAGGCCCTGGTCTGTGATGTCTGTTCCGCATGTCCATGGTCCCCAGTAGCAGGACAGCACCTGCCCTCTTCACCATGATGTCCAGCTGCCACTCACAGCCATCTGCCCTGTGGCCGTGTCCCTGCCAGCACCCACCCTGGCCAGCCTGCTTCTCCCTGCTGTGTGATTTGGGGGGCACGGGTCTGCCCACACTTCACCTCTGTCTTGACCCTTTGTTTTGCCCTCTGTTCAGGGGCTGCTGTGCCCCAACACCCCTGGGGGCTGGAAGTTGCAGCCCAGAGCCCCTTCCTGGAAGGGGTCATACCTCCCCCCACTTCTTCCATCCCCCACCCCGGTCCTTTTACACGCAGCGGGTGTGCTGTGAACTGAAGCGGTATTTCAAAATGGTGTCATAGAGAAACAAAGGTTCTTTCTTCGTTTTTTTGTATTATAAGTCCGTAAGGAGCTTTGACCCTTGATTGGGAAGTGCTGAGAGCGCCTGATAGGCTCTGACTGCCCATAACATAACGCCCAAGGATGCTTTCGATGAGCTGGATTTGGGGCTGGTGCGAGGGGCGAAGGGCTGGGTTGTGGCTTATCTTGTCGTGCCAGGGAGTGGGTTGCTGGTTAAGGAGTTGAGGCGCCTGTTCACATGGAAAAGGTGGTTGAGGACTTCTTGCGTGTGCGAGCCCTGGGCACTTGTGAGGGTCTCTGTTGCTCTGTGACGCGGCACGGGGGCTTGAATCTTCCGGAGTGGTTTCTAAGTCAGATGTTCTCTGCACCAGTGGTGAACTCCGGGAGCTGCTCTCTGAACTAACCGAGGCTGTTGCTCATCACAGGTCTTTAACATGAAGCCACTGCAGGTTGTGTTTCCCTCCCGAGCGGACCCCCAAAGCCCCGTTATCGACTTGGACCTTCACCTGCCCTTGCTGTGCTTCAGACCCGAGAAGGTGCTGCAGGTGGGTGGCCACCAGCCTGGGTGCCTCTGCCGAGGGGTGATGCAGGCATCAGAAGCCTCGCTTGCCAGAGACGGTTAGGAGCCAGTTGGGGCAGACCAGGCTGGTCCGAGTGTCCTGTGCAGAGCCGGCCCTCACCATAGGGCACTGTTGGCAAACAGTACCTTCCTGGGGTGTCCTTGGTGGCAGGTGAGTGGGAGGTGGGCCTTCTGAGCCTGCCGTGCCCATCAGACCCCCGCTGTCCCCCAGATCCTGGCCTGCATCCTGACGGAGCAGCGGGTGGTGTTCTTCTCGTCCGACTGGGCTCTGCTGACGCTCGTGGCCGAGTGCTTCATGGTCTACCTGCACCCTCTGCAGTGGCAGCACACCTTCGTGCCCATCCTGTCAGCTCAGATGCTGGACTTCCTCATGGCTCCCACGTCCTTTCTCATGGGCTGCCACCTTGACCACCTCCAAGAAGTCAGCAAGGTCAGCGCGTGGCCGGTAGCGTGGAACTTGCGTGCGTCTTCTGCAAGGAGACTGGGAGTTGGGCTGGGAAGTGCTCTGTGCTTAGCATGCAGGAGGCCCTGGGTTCAAGGAAGAGAACAATTCACAGACAAAAACCAGGCAGACAGAAAGCGCTCTGCAGGAGGGCAGGGGCTCCGAGCCTTTACTCTTGCGTTGCGGGTGATGCGCCCCTCGTTCCGCTCACACCTGCTCCGTGGGCCTCGGGCGCTCTGGCCCGCCTGGGATACTTCTCAGTGCACTTGAACCGGAGGACAGAGGCAGTGTTGGAGGCGGCCTCCAGTCACTCTGCACCCTGAGGAGTTCCTGGCGTTGCGGGGCCTGGGTCTCTCCTCCATGAGGTGGGCAAGCCCACGTTCTTATAAGCAGGGCTGAGAGCTGGGCAGGCGTGCTGCCCAGGTGTCCCTGACCGTGGTGGGGCTTGCGCGGGCAGCACTGCTATTGCTGCTGTGGTTCACTGGTGCTCCATGGCTTGGGGCCCTGCTGAATGCAGGGGCTGTGTGCTGCCTGTGGGGCTGGCCCCATCCTCTCCAGCACGCGATCAGCTCACCTGTTGTTGGGGTGGGGCCCCAGGAGGGGCGGGGACAGCACGGGTGCTCAGCACTTGCTTAGTAAGCGCGGCTGTTATCAGCCGCTGACTGGAGAAGCTGTGGGTTAAGCTGTGAGTGTGGTGGATCCGTGATCGGCACTGTCCAGGCCAGTGGGCAGCAGATGAGTGGGTCTGGAGACCTCATTGGGATTTACAGGCCCGTGGCTGCTCACATGTTGCTGGAGTTGTGTGACTGTCACCATCCAATCTAGATACTCCATCACCCCATGGCACTGCCTACCAGTCCTGGCCACACTTGTGTGCCATTGGCCTGCGCTGGGCAGTTCCACACGTGGCCCTGGCTCTGCGCCCCTGGCATGTTTTTGAGGTTCGTTCGTGTCACGGTGCCTGTCAGCACTTTATTGCTGAACAGGGTCCCCTTGTACATGTTTTGGTGGAGTTGATGGACAGCTGTCAACTTGAGGGTACTCATGGCTTCTGGGCTGGTCCCACCCTTGGCGGTTGGGCAGGTGGCAAGGCCAGTGTACACAGGCCTTTGTTCCCCTTGTGCCTAGTGGCGGAGTTGCTGAGACTAGAGGCCTCTGGCCCCTGTTTAGTTGTGGGGAGCTGCCGCAAGGCTCTCCAGTGCTGGGCCACTCTCGTTCCACCCGCATGGAGAAAGTCCCAGCCTCCACCCTCGCTGGCTCTCTGGCGGGTGTGGACTGGCTCATTTTGGTTTGCTGTGCGCCTGCTCCTGGTTTGTTCTGGTGACTGGAGAGGCCAGGCAGCTTTTCCTGTGCTTGTAGGCTGTTCCTTTGTTTGGAAAACTTTATGTACACAAAGACATAAGAATGCAGGGAATGCTGTGCTTCTGGTCACCCACCGCAGGCTGCTAACAGCCTGTCACCAGACACCCCATCTCCCACTGCCCCCTGTTCCTGGGGGCTTAAAGCAAATCCTGGCCCCCAGATGCTTTGCCCAAGGCTGCAGAAAGGTGGGAAGCACTGGGCAGACTCATCCCTCCTGCAAGGGCCAGTGTGTTCCTGGGTCTGTGCCAAAGCCCTGGAGTCACAGGGGAGCAGGCTGTAGGAAACACCCATTCGGACCTCCGTGGACGGAGCGGAAGAGCGTCACTGTGGGCCTCGGCAGAGAGCAAAGAGGCTGTTTCTATCTTTAGTCTCTGGCGGAAGGACCTGCTTGCTCCAGGCTGCCGAGGTGGGCACTCTAGGCGTTCTCACCTCCCCGTTCCAGTCCGGGGCCATGCAGGAAGCCGGGTGTTAGGGTTCACTGGGTGATTTTCATGCCCTCCTCCGCGGTGCCTCTCCAGGAGGGAGCTGGGAGTGGGGATGAGTCCTGGGCATCCTGAACATGCTCGCCAGCGCCTCTGAGGACAGTGTTTACCCTGCTGCACTCAGAGGAAGATGGTGTTTGCGCATATTTCCTGTGCCCCCTGGAAAGATGTGGGGCCAGGGTGAAAGGCAGAGTGGACGGCACATTCTGAGGCTGGAATCTCAGAACTCTGGTGCGGTTCACGGAATGTGTACGTTTTGCCAGATAAGACTTTACAAGTAACCTGTGTGCATATTTGAAAAATCCCACACCTGTGCGGTCACTTAGCCCAGGTCCCTGCCTGTGTTCTGGCTGGGCACTGAACACTGGGGATATGCTCAGTGGAGTTCTGGAATGTTCCCCAGATGCCATGCAGTGTTCCTACTGTGGTATTTCACTGGAAATACCACAGCGTGTATGGAACTCTGGACTCAGACAGGAAGGCACGCGGTCATCGTACCGTGGCACGTCCAGTGTGGTGTGGAAGGGGTTTCCAACCCATGCCGTAGCAGGCTGAGCTGGGAGCACTCTGCCAGCATCGAGACCACACTTGTGTACTTGTAGGGGCCCTCAGAGTAGCCAGGTCTAGAGTGGCAGAGAGTGCAGTGTGTGGAGCTGGGGTGACAGGGAGGAAGGATGGGGAGGTGCCCGTGGGTGCGGAGCTCAGCCGGGGG
Source organism: Aplodontia rufa (assembly GCA_004027875.1). Lineage (NCBI taxonomy): Eukaryota > Metazoa > Chordata > Mammalia > Rodentia > Aplodontiidae > Aplodontia > Aplodontia rufa. Next base: position 56,588 of record PVKS010005827.1, read on the forward strand.
GCTTTGGCTGCATGGCTGTGTGGGTGCCGAACACCATGAACTGCACTCCTAGGAGTGACGGGGCTGTGAAGTGCACGTGTGTCCTGCGTGACTGGCAAGGTCAGGGAGAGATGCTTGGTCAGACCCAGTGGTCTGCGGTGTGTTTCTCAAAGGAGTGGCATCAGGGTGGCTGAATAACGATGCTGTCTCAGCCAATGTAAGGGTGCACCTGTGTGTTTCTACAGCTGCAGAGTGCTCCTGAGCCTGTGGCCTCCAGGTCCTCCAGGGCCACAGGGTGGGTCTGTGGCCTCCAGGGCCATGGGGTAGGCCTGTGGCCTCCAGGGCCTCAGCCTCCAGGGCTGCAGGGTGGGTCTGTGTGTCTCTATAGCTGTGTATAAACATGAGGCCCTCTGTTGCTTCTAGGAAGCCGATGGCTTGATTCTGATAGATATCGACCACGGGAGCGTCACCTGCCCCAAGTCCTCCGATGGCAGCATGGACATCCCTGACATCCCTCTCTTGGCGGCACAGACATTTATTCAGAGGTAACAGGAATGGCCTGTGTGTGGGGACATCTTTGTTCTCACTTTGATGCTTCATTTTTTCTGATTTCATACTGTGGGTAGATAGCTTATATATTTAGTTTGGAAATTACTTTTGAATATTTTAAAATAAAAGTGATCTGTCTTTATTCTGGTCTTGTCTAGATACTAATTGTGGTGCAGAAATCCCTCCACCCCCTGTCCTGTGCCTCGGGGTCCTGTGCGAGGACTGGTCATGTCAGGGTGTGATGTGTGGGAGGAGCGGCTGGCTGCCCTAGCGGGGGGCTGCCTCTTGGGTGGGACAGGCCACCCACCCTGGGCAGCAGCCTCCATCTGCCTCTGGAGTCATGTTATACAGTGAGATGCTCTCTTCAGACCCCACGTGGGCTGTACGGGTGACCCCGAGCACGTGGGGACAGGGAATGAACACAGCAGTAGCTTTTAGGCCTTTTAGCAACAGCCAGGCTGTCCTGGGCCTGCTGAGGCCTGGGAGGCAGCGGTGTTGGGTTGTTGGTGACCCATCCCCTTCTGCCATCTCCTTGGGGTCAGAAGACAGAGGGGCTGAGCCTGGGGAGCAGTGGGTGAGGACAGCTGCTGTCCCAGCCCCTCCATGTGGCTCTTCTGAGCCAGCTATCACCAGGTTGTTCCTTCTGTCTGGACGCTGTCTGCAAATTCTTCAGCATCCTGAATGCTGACATATGAAATCTGAACTGTTAGAAAAGCCGAACCTTCTTGAGGGTCGACATTTATTTACACCAGTGGAAAAACCCTCCCTGACTTTATGTGACAGGTCTCAGTCGAAAGGCAGCTTCACTGAAAATGTCGTATGAAGCCAGCTTTGCTCTCCTTCCAGGACATCTCATGTCCCTGCAAATGTCTGAACTCTAACTCTGAAACTCCTGGTCCAGAGCATTTTGCCCGTGCTGGGGATTGAGCCCAGGCCTCCTGTGTTCTGGGCTGGTGTGCCACCTCTGAGCTGTGTGCCCAGCCTCCGCGTGTTGATAAGGGCCAGCTGGTGTGCTACCCTGCTACCACTCGGGTCTGCCAGCCCAACATGACTCTCTTTGCGGTGTGGGTGGAGCCTGCTTCCTGAAGGCACCTAGAGATGACCTCCCCAAACCCTGTGTGAGCTTGGCTGTTGAAACTCGTCCTGTTTACTTTCTGATAAGCAGGAGCTGCTCCCAGACCTTGCTGGCTCCTGGAGCTTCTCAGGTGTTTGCTTGGCCAGGGATTCCCGCCTACGTCTGAGTTGCTGGATTCCAGAATAGATGTGCACACCCTGTGGAGGCCGGTCCCTGCTCTGGCAGGGCCCTGGCTCTGGCACATGGGCTGTGAGGTCTTGCGCAGGCTCACCACAGGGCTGTTGTATGAACGTGAACTGACAGGTGTATACTTGGTGACGCATCTGTTCCGAGCCCCCACGCTGGTTGCCAGGCGTGGGGTACTATGTGCAGGTGCATATCCATGGGCCAGAAGGGACAAGGCCAGTAGCCTTCCTTCCCAGCTACCTGAGAAGCCCCTGGTGCTGTACTCACTCTCTGTCTTCTGCCTCGGAAGTCTGCCCAGGTCGCAGCCTCTGCTGCTGCCAGCCCCTCCTGGAGGGCAGGGGAGGGACCTGGCTCTTGGCATGCGACTGAGTGTGTGGAAGGGAAGGGTGGGATTCTGGGGGTGGTAGTGGGAGACTTTTCCTCTAGGTCCACCAGGCCTGCACAGCAGGTGCGGGAGGACAGACTGGCACCATGGCAGGGCCAGGCCGCTTCACAAGGGGGTGATGTTGGCAATTCTTTCTTTCATTTTTTTTTCTTTTTCTTTTGGCAAAAGAGAATGGATTTTATTTATTTTTTCATCTGGTGTTTGTTCTCCTCCACTTCGTTGTGCACGTGGTGCTGGGCTCGAGCCTGGGATCTCTGCTTTGCCATCTCTCCAGCCCCTGTTCCTGGCGCTTCTTTCCCTGCAGGTGAAAGGCTCGCTTGGTGCCCGTGAACAGCAGCATTGCGGGTGTTGTGACTCTGCTAGGCAGGGTGGTTGCCTGACGTTGATGGGTTGGGTCAGCTGGGACTGGGGACAGCTGTCTCAGGGACAACTTCATGGCATAGCAGGGGCCCCATGCAGGCCTACACCAGCTCTGTGGGCCACTCGGACGTGGTCTCGCAGCCTGGCCCCAGCTGGAGCTACACAGGACCCAGCAAACCTGCTGTGCCCCATCTGCTCCCGCAGTGGAGTGTTCAGATCTCAGGTTCAAGTTCACCTCTTGGGGAGTTCCCCACCCCATCTCTCCTGTTCTGAGTCTGACCCATGGCTCCCCGCATCCCTGCCGGGCCTCCCTGTTGTCCCTTGTGCTGTGGCTGGTTTAGTCATTTTTCTGTTTCTTCCCATTTGAGGTTCCATTTGGACAGGGCCTTTGCCATGGTCAGCACATAGTAGGTGCTTAGGGCTGTGTATTGGCTGTGTTTGGTGTGTGTATTTAAAACTGCAGATGTTCTGGTTGACAGCCAAAGTCCCTGTCAAAGTGCAGCCTGGAGTGGTGTTGGGAAGACCGGGCCTCGTGCTTAAGGGTGGCTCGGGGCAGACAGAAGTAACTGAGTCCCTGATCCTGAGTGAGGACCTGAAGATGAGACAGTGGCCATCCCGTGGTGGGCCAAGAGCGGGCACAGCCAGGGCAGTGGGTGCAGGCACGGGGGCATCGATCCTGCCTGGCAGGGATGTGAGAGCAGCTACTGAGTGCTGTGCCTACCCTTCCTGCAGCCCTGCCCAACCACCCGAGAGGCAGCCTGAATAGGAAGCCCTTGGGTGTCCTGGGCGAGGCATGTCCCTGCCAGGCAGTGCCAGTGAAGGACTCAGCCAGGATGAAATGTGCAGGGTCTGAAGCCAAGGCTTTCGCGGGGTGATTTTTGGGAGGATCTACTCTTCCAGCCGTATGTTTCAGTGACCCACCGCCCTAGCTGTTGCCAGGTGTGCCCAGCTGCCTGGCATTTGCTCAGGCCATGCAGACGTGTGTGCTTGTTTCCAGGGTCCAGAGCCTCCAGCTGCACCCCGAGTTGCACCTGGCTCACCTGAGCTCCAGCACAGACCTGAACGAGGGCCGGGCCCGCGCGCGCGCTTGGCAGCAGGCGCTCAACTCCCAGGTCCGGCACACCGCCCTGCAGCTGCTTGTGGGCATCTTCAGGTACACCGCAGAGCCCCCAGCGTGGAGAGGGCAGCTAGCCAGCCTCTGCCTCCCGGTGGCCAGGCCGTGGCAGGCATGATGGTCACTCTTGCAATCACCACCTTCAGCACCCCTAGGGGAGCTTGCGTTGTCCTCTGACCACACCCGGCCCCATCCATCCACCTCCCCTGTGGGTGGCCAGGTGGATGGCTGTTCCCAAGGTGCCCCGGGGAGGCAGAGTCTGATCCCAAACCTGCTGAGAGAGCGAGCATGGCCTGCATCCAGGGGCGGGGGTGAGCCACGCCGCCATTTCCATCTGACTCCTAAACCAGACAATGAAGCCGCCTGCAGGGGAGTGGGCAGGATGGAGGGGCACATGGGATTTGCCTCTTGAAAAGTCTTCTTTCTCCACATTCTGGTAGTTTCCAATGCCAGATGCCTCTTTGTGCCCTTGATTCCCTAGCACTGTAGCTAAAGCAGATCAACTGGACTGTGGCTAGGGCAGGCTGAGTGGGTGTGGCCAGGACAGGCAAAGTGGACATGGCTAGGACTGGCCAAGCGGACGTGGCTTGGTCAGGTCTAGTGGCTGTGGCTTGGGCAGGTCTAGTGGACATGGCTTGGTCAGGTCTAGTGGACGTAGCTAGGACAGGCTGAGTGGACGTGGCTTGGGCAGGCCTATGGATGTGGCTTGGGCAGGCCGAGTGGACGCAGTGTGTCCTGGGGTGGCTGGGAATTCACCTGCTCTTCCTGACCTGTATATGGGAATCTGTAGAACCAGGTTGTAGCTCCGGGCAGCAGGGGTTCAGGCCTTTCCTTCCTCAATCCTCTTCCTCCTGCAGAGTTCTTCCCTGCTTCCTCCCTGAGTAGCAAAGGACACCCAGGGCTCTGGTTGCTCCCAGGCCGTCCCCTTGGGAGGGGTTAGCAGAGCCGCGGACCTGCCAGGACTCTGTGTGATCATCTCAAAACCAGTACTGCAATGGCCTCATTCTGATGTCTTTGCTTACACGAAGCATGTGACGCTCAGGGAGGACACGGTGGCATGTTAGACGGGCCTTGTGTCTGCCCCAAGACCGTGATTAGCCAGGTCCTGGTACTGTTTTCCTTTTGTTCCTTGAGGACAAAATGTCTCATGGTCACAGTGGTTGTCTTCTTTAAACACACAAACAGAAAGCAGAAACCATGCTGACGATCGTAAACCCCGTGTCCTGTAGGTGTTATGATCTTCCCCTCACAATGGAGGGACAACATTAACCACACCGGTGCTGGCGTGCCCTGGAGGGTCATTGTTCCTATTTGTGAAGTGTGACTTTAAGTCTGGGAGATCACATGCTGAGGAGACAGGGCGCAGAGATGGGAGCCCCGTAGGGGTGGTGCAGCTTTGAGGAGGGTGGCCTGTCCTGGACTCGGTGCCATTTCCAGAATGGTGGTTGTTGCTGAGTTACTTCCTGCGCAGAGCCAGGGCTTCAGGGAAGTCCTGCCTGGCCTCTCAGCTGCCAGCACTCTTGAGCACTTAGACAGATCGTTGAGGGACAGGCATTCGGAGCATGGTTGCTGGCGCTTTGTGCTGGGAGCAGGGCGTCCTAATGTGCTCCCATGGCTTCACACGTGGGCTGCCCCCTTGCTAGGGAAGTGAAGGACCACTTGAACTACGAGCACAGAGTGTTCAACAGCGAGGAGTTCCTCAAGACCCGCGCGGCCGGGGACCAGCAGTTCTACAAGCAGGTGAGAGCTGCGGCTTCGCTGGCCTGGCTGCGTTCTGCCCGTCTCCTCTGCTTTGAATAAATTCTTCTCAAGATGCTCACGTTTCGTTACGTGTATCAGCTTTTCTAAACGGCTTCCTCTGTGTGCTTCCCTTCGTCTCTCACCTTTCGATTGGTGTCTAGTGTGTGATTTGCACATGAAGACACTCCCATTTCAGCCTGGGGTTTGGTGGACCGTGATGTGCACCCCCGTGTGACCGCGTCCTCAGTCTCGAGGTCAAACATGGTCCAGTGCCCTCCCCAGTCACCTGCCCAGCCCCTGGTGGCCTCCCATCTGTCCTTGGGGAGGAGGCTCGGCCTTGGAGCCTGCTGTGCCAGCCTGAGCTCTGCTGGCTCCTGCCCTCGTTTGGGGATTTGAGGAATTGAGATAGCACACGACATCAGGAGAAGCTCTGAGGATGGCCTTGCCCGTGATCCACGCCTGCTACCGGCTACCTGGCAACTCTTTGTGTCCCTCACCCCCACTTGTGCTTTCCACGGTGGCCTCCTCTTCCAGGGTTCTCCATGTACTGTGGCCTTCAGCCATCTGTACTGTGTGAGGGCCACTGTCCCCTCACCTCTCCTTCCCCTGCTGTGCAGGGCTTGAGAACCAGGGATGTCACCACACCAGACCCACTCAAGGAGTGTGGGGGGAAGGCAGAGGATGAGGCCAGGGCCCAGGCTTCCTGTCTTTGTGCCAGCAGGTGGGGTTTCCTGCGGACCCTTTCTGGACCTCCGTGCCCATGTGGGTCTTGGTCCCCTTTCCCTCCCTTGCTGGCTGGGGTGGGATGTGCAGCTGCTGGTCTCTTCCCTCTAGGCCTCTTGCCCACACGTCACTGTCAGTAGGGAGCAGGTGTCCAGGTGGAAGGAAGACCCATGTTGGAGGGTCCCTTTTAAACTGAGAATCCCGCAGGTGTGAGCTGCTGGTGATCTGAGTGCAGCGGCAGTATGGAGGTGTGGGGCGGCGCGGGGCTGGACACGAGGCCAGAGGGCCCAGCCAGCGGGCGCACAGGCCCTGCAGGCACACTGGCACAGTGGCCAGGTGGCTTGGCTTTTGTACGTTTTGTGACTTTTGGGTACAGAGTGGCTGCTTTTTCTGACAGGCACACTGTACAGTAGGACAGTTTGCAGAAGCTCCCTGTTCTGGGGACTTCTGTCTAGGCAGGACTGCTGCGGGCTGAGCAGAAGGGCTAGGATCCTGGGGCCTCAAGTGCCCTCTTCTTGTCTGCCGCAGGTTCTGGACACCTACATGTTCCACTCTTTTCTGAAAGCCCGGCTTAGCAGAACGATGGATGCCTTTGAGCAGATGGACCTGGACACGCAGTCCGAGGAGGACAGGTGCCCCGCTCCTGCCTTGACGGATCCCTGGGGCTCCGAGCACTGAGGCGGGCTGGTTTTATTTGGACAGATGAAGGATAGATTTGGGGGAAAGGTCTGATGTTGGAAGCCCGCCCTGAGCTAGTGACGGCCGCATACCCATGTCCCTGTCACAGAGCTCTGCACGCAGCAGGCACCGGTGCACCCTGTGCTTCACCCAGGCCTGCATGCGCTGCGCCCTCCCACCTCCTCTCTTCCCTCAGTCCCCATCCTCGAAGCCTGTGTTCTGGCCATTGCTGATGGTCCCCTGCCCTCCTTGAACACACTCGTCCCTGAGCATATGGTCACCACTGTACCTGCGTGCAAGGCTGCCCACACTGTCACTGCGCAGAGGCAAGCCTGCATCTGTAAAGGGAAGCCCCACTTCTCCCATCTAGGATGAACGGGATGCTCTTAAGCCCCAGGCGGTTGACCGTGGAGAAGATGGCCTCGCGCAGATCCTCGCCACCGCGCAGCACACACAGGCGCATGGTGGTCAGCATGCCCAACCTGCAGGACATCGCCCTGCCCGAGCCGCTGCCCAGGAACTCGTCGCTGCGGATCATGGAGCCCGTGAGTTGCAGAAGCAGCAGTGCAGGTGAGGAAAGTGCCCTGCCATGCCCACTCCGTCCACCTCGCCAGGCCAGGGGTTGGTTCAAGGATGAGAATTCCAGGTTGTTAGCTTAATCATCTGAAGCATCTCTCCATGTTTGTTGGGCAAGCTGTGCCCTTGGTGGAGTGGAATCCATGTGACTCTGGTGGTGGTAGTGATGGCTTGGTGTTTTCCACGTGTATGTGGTGCAGGTCATGCGTCCTGTTCATGCATGTGTAGTGTGTGTCCACACACGCAGGTGTCTGATGGGACATAACACCTGCTAGGGCCCTGGTGCCTAAGCACCAGGCACCTCCTAGGGAGCAGGGACGGGACTCAGCATCCGGCACCTGCAGCAGGCAGTCCAGGGACGGAGAGGAGCCACAGATACAGGGATCTCAAGGTCAGGGCCAAGTGTAGCAGGACGGGGGCTGTGGCATGGCCGTTAGCCACCGAGTGTGAGTGCAGTGGCTGGGGAGGCTGAGCCATGCCTGGCCTCTGGGGGAGGCCCTCTGGGGGAGGCCTGCAAGAGCCTCCTAAGCGCCAGAAGGGCCTGGGCTTCAGCTTGGAGCTGCCCTGGCACCTGAATCGCACCTGGGGTGTGTGAGCCTGGACCTGATTTCCACAATGCAGCCACGTAGCGTGCCAGGTGCAACGCCCGCCCTTTGCCCTCAGGTCCCCTGCACGCCCAAGATGGACTGGTTCTGTCCAGTGTGGGAAAACAGTCAGCGTGCGGGGCCTTGGTGGTCCCTGTCTTGGGTGCAGCACCCTGCTGTGGCTCCCTGTGGGGGTGTGGCGTGTAGAGGAGACTGTTGCCCTTTGACATTGACCGTGCAGCCAGAGCAGGCACGGGAAGGCCGACTGCTGTGGTTGGGTCCCCTGCGCGGCATCTTCCTGACCACGACTTTGCTCCTCTGGGGGTGGGGCACTCAGCAGTGGGACAAGGTTGCCTCTTGCCTCCTCCAATCCCCGGCCCGCTGGAGCTGCTGGAGAAGAGGAGCCTGAGGCCTGGTTGGTGGCTGGCTCTCGAGGTCCCAGGTCACATTTAGTGAGGGGACTGGTGTGAGGCACAGCCTGATTTGAATTCTGGCCCTTAGTAGTGGTATCCCTGGGACATTGCCCTGGGCTAAAGAGGCCTCACTTTCTGTCTGTGAGGTGGGGATCGTGACAACACCCTCCTCTTACAATCATTAGGCCAGGAAATGAACGGTTATTGAAAAGGCTTATCCTGAAGAGGGGTGGCTCCATGGTGGAGCACTGGTCCGGCATGTGTGGGGCCCCAAGTTCAGTCCCCAGCATGAGGAAACGAACAAGCAGAAGGCGTGGCCCTGTCTACCATGGTCCCTGGATCCTCAAAGCCTGCCAGCGTCAGGCTGGACTTCAGTTTGGCAGAGGGTTTCCTGCGTGCCAGCGGTTGCACTTCCCTGCTGTCCTGGACACGAGGCGGGGCCTCGTTCATGCTGCCCACGTGGTCCTGTGACGGGTGGGCTAACTTTCCGCTTGCTTTCCCTTGATTTTTCAGTCCTGAACGTGGCCCCTAAGTCCACGTACACCTTCAAGATTCCAGAAATCCACTTCCCCCTGCTGAGCCAGTGTGTGGAGGCGTACCGCGCTGACTTCGTCACCCTGTTGAGCAAGGCCATGAGCCTTCTGGGCCCTGACAACTCCCTGCTCCTGGCCAGATACTTCTACCTGCGTGGCCTGGTTCAGCTCACACAGGGACAGTTGCTGGGCGCCCTCTCGGATTTCCAGAACCTGTACAAGACAGACATCCGGATCTTCCCGGATGACCTCGTGAAGGGGATGGTGGAATCCATGTCGGTCCCCGAGCGTGCCCAGGCTGAGAGGACGCCCGAGCTGAGGAGGCTCATCACCCAGGTGCTGGACAAGCCGGGCGAGGCCCCCAAGGCAGATGACCCTGTGAAACACTTTGAGCTGCCCAAGAAGCACATGCAGCTGGGTGACTTCGTGAAGAGGGTGCAGGAATCGGGGATCGTGAAGGACACCAGTGTCATACACCGGTTGTTTGATGCGCTGACTGTAGGTAAGGGGCAACCCAGGGTCCCACGTAGTAGCTGTGTAGGTCCCTCTTTAGCTGCAGGCTTTGTACCCTCAAGTTCAACCAAGTGTGGATTGAAGATGTTAAAGAAAACTGTCTGTTCTGAATGCACCGTGGCTTACGGGACAGCACAGCCACTGTTCACTGCTGGGGTCAGGTGTCGGTCACTGGAGCAAGTCGCTCTGGAGGGCAGCGCAGGGTGTGCGCCAGGCTGCGGGAGAGTCTTGGGCGCCCGTGCGCTGCGGTTTTCACAGGGGTCTTGAACAGCCCCACGAGCACCAAGGGGCCACCGTGCTCAGACAGCACTGTTCTCCAGGTCCTGGGATGCCCAGTGTGGCTGGGGCTGGTGAAGCTCTGGGCAGTTTCTCCTGCCGTCTGAAACCTATACGCGGGGCTCCTGGGCAGCTCCTGTGGGTGGCAGGATGTGGGCGTGCCATGGGAGATGAGGCAGGCAGGAGATCTCCCAGATGCCTGCTTGTCCCAACATGTGGCCCGTCGTCTAGACTGCGGAGGCCTTGCCGAAATGCTTCATACATAGCACAGAGGCACGGTGGCAGATGCCAGGGCGCACCTCGACTGCAGGGCCCTTAGGTGTGGTTGACCCCACGTGCCCTCCCTCCCTGTCCCCCAAGGGAGGCCGGGGCCCTGGCCTGAACTCTCCTTTCTGTCTGTGTTTTGTGCACTGACTGCAGGTGCGTGAAGCAGAGGCGCAGGCCCTGCATATGTGTGCTGAGTCTTGCCACATCGCCTGTCGGTCTGCACGCAGGTCTACCTGTGTTGGCCCGTGTGGGTGCAGCTCACGCCTTCTGCCTTGGCTGTGCTGCAGGTGAGGAAGCTCAGCTGTTCTGTGCATTTTGCCACTGGTGAGTGTCCAGTGGCGTCACCTGTGTGCACGCTGCTCCAAGTGCCAGTGGGCTGTTCTGTCTTAGATTTGTGCCCACAGCCTGGGTTGAAGCTCAAGTGCTTACACCCCAATGTGTGCTGCCCCGTTGCTCCCCGAGGGCTGCCTGCTCTGAGGCACCTGCTGCTACCTCCTGCCAGAGTGGGCTGCTTGGGATCAGTGGTGCTGCCTATGGTGAGCAAGGTGGCTGTGCAGTGAGTGCACGTCCAAGCAAGTGGGTTATGTGTTCCCTGGGCCAGCTGGTCAGCGTGGCGGAGGTCAGGCTGGTCGAGTGCAGGGGCCCTCCGTGGGGTCTGTCCCATGGGCTCTCTGCGGGGCCCCTCACAGGGTCTGTTCCAGGGGCCTTCTTCCGTAGGGAGTCTGACTCCATGGGCTCCACTAGCTGCAGAACGGAAATATTTGGAAAGAAGTTTTGTCATGCTGAACGTGCTCGGATTACTTTGCCGCCCTTCCCGAGCGGGATAGCAACAGGGCCAAGCGGCTGGCGTGCATGCTGTGCGGGGCCTGAGTGCTGCTTGGTGATGTAGCGTGTCCACAGGAGCGTGTAGGTGGTGCGCAGATGCGGGGCCGTGGCCCATGAGGGATTTGGGCAGATTTGGGTGCGGGGGTCCTGGAGCCCAGCCTGGGCAGGAGGGCTGCCCTGAGGGTCTCTTGTGTGCTGTGCTTTGGAGAGCCTGAGCGAAAGGCCACCTTGGCTGCCGTGGTCATGGTGGGCATGTTTCCCTCGGGTCGCTGGGAGTGGTCACTGCTGCCCAGGAGTTGTGGGGCAGGGAGGGGGACGGCAGACAAACCAGTGTGTGGTGAGGTGATCACTGGGTCTGTGAGTGCTCCCACGGAGAGCAGGTGCACGGGGCCTCTCTGTGGCTTTGTGGGGACGTGGAGGCCCTGGGGTCAGCGGGGTGGAGACGAGGAGATTGTTCTTAGCCAGAGGGACTCCGTGCAGGCGGCTCCTGAGTGGACCTGGCTCCTTCTGTCTCCTGGCGTGGCCCCTGGCTCATGGTGGCTGGTGGACCCTAGCAGGCGGAAGAGGGATCCTCAGCCCCTTTGGGCAGCAGCATATCTGGCAGCCCTTTGAGGCCAGGGAGCAGGGCAGGTTCTGTAGTGGGCTGCCCTTCAGTCACGATGGGAGGTGCCCAGGAGGAAAAGGTGCCCTCCTTGACTCCCATGGGTCCCCGGGGGCCTTAGGGCTCTGCTCATGCTGCAGACTGCCAGGAAATTCCCCAGGCTGCACTCGGGGACCTGCCCAGTGGGGCTGCACCTCACGTGTACTTTTGGCAGATGGCTGCATGCAGGTGGGCTTCACAGTGAGAACGGGGTTGTGGGATATAGAACACGCCTAGATTTGATTTGTCCATTTCAGCACTATGCATTTTCATGGTAAAAATGAGTCTTGATGTGCCACCACCAGCCTGTGCCTGAGTGAAGTTTGCACCTGGCTTTGAAGGGGACATGCTGTGCACATCGCTGAGATGAGCTGGGGATGCAGTGGAGTGTGGGTGATGGATGGAGGTGCACAGTTGGTGTTTCTGCAAAATGAGACTCAAGGATGGCACTGCCCACACGTGGTGAAGGTGGCCGTGCCTCTGGCCATTGCTGGGGTTGTGCTGGCTGTGGCCAGTGCTGGGTGTGGGTGGCGGCTGTGGGCGTGCACAGCAGGTAGGTGCCATGGCCGTGGCTCATGCCGTCGGGTTCTGTTGGGGCGCTGGCGGTGGGTCATGGTGTCCGTTCCTGCTGCTCCCACCCTGTGTGGGGCTTTCTGGTGTTCAGAGCCCAGGAGCTCTGATGCCTGAGGCCAGGCTGCTGTCCGTGAGAGGTGCTGGCGACACCCGCTTTGCTCTGCGTGGTGCGGAGAGGGTCTGCGCTCAGCCCTGGCCCAGAGCGAGCTCCTGCAGTTTGCTGCATTGGATGGCTTTTGGCTTGGCCTTCGCTCTCGAGGTCTTGTCTTTGCTACCGCTTTGCCTCAGCCCTACGTGATGCCTGACCACAGAATGGCGCTTCCGATCAACTCCCATCCCTCGACCAGTGGCGGCTGTGTTGGACAGGGTTCTTTAGACAGAAGGGGGACTCTGGACAGCAGTTTTGTGGGGTGAAGGGACTCTTAGTGACCTCGCAAACTGCACACCACACCGCTCAGTACAGGGCTCTGCAGAAGCCTGCCTGACAGGTCCTGGCGCTGTGGGGCCCTGGCACCCGCACCATGGCGCCTGGTCTTCTTTGGCGACTGCTTTTATATTTATTTAGTTTGCTTAAAAGAGAGAGAGGGATAGTGAGAGAGATAAAGAATCAATTTTATTTAATTTTCCATGTGGGTTTTGTTGCTCTGACATTTAGCTGTGTATGTGGTGTTGAGGTTCGAACCCAGGTCCTCATGCATGCCAGGCAAGTGCTCCAATCACTGAGCTGCCGCTCCAGTCCCGCAACTGAATTTTTAAACATCACATAAATATGTAAAGATGCTCTTATTGTTGTGTATTTTTTCTGTTTGGATTCAGTGACTTTTAAACTAAAAAAAAGTAATAATCTTTGTAAACCACCTAAAAAAAAGAAGGAAAAAATTTGATTCACAATGGCGCCACCTGGTGGAGATGCTGCAAAAACACTTCAGTGCCTGACAGGTGTGACCTCTCCAGCCTCCCTTTTGGGCCTCCCTTCCTGTGCTCTGACATCCTTATTGTTTGGATTAAGATGAAAAGGAAGTTTCTTCCTGCACCTGTTACAGGCCCCACCCCCGGATCATGGCCATCCTTTGTAAATTGCTGTGCTGATGGCTCAGTTTTCCCAACTCCATGTGGAATGAGTGCAGATGCCCAGGTAACCGTCATCTTGTCATGGAATTGGAGCAGGGGTGTGGCACAGCTGGGACTCAGGACTGGGCTTCTGGCCAGGCAGGGAATGGGGGACATATGTCCTACAGGGTAGGCAGACCCACTCACCAGGTGGCAGACATCAGTGTCTTCAGGGTCCAGCTCTGTCAGCCAGGACCTTGCCTCTCCATGCCTCAGTTTCCTGTTTGTGCACAAGCACTGGTGATTGTGCCTGCCTTGGACAGTGGCTGAGGATTAAATGGATCCTTGTGGAGCATGGGTATTGGTGTGTGGTAGTGCATCAGGGAGGTGTGGGCGCCGCTTGGCGGTCACCTGGCCTGGATGATCTGCCTCATCAGGGAAGGCTGCACATGGGGGTGTTTACCTGGGTACTGAGGGATGGGTAGGACCCCTGGTCTACGTGGTCAGCATGAGCATGCACAGAGGCACGTCACAACTTGGAATGACTAAAAGCAGGTGCGGAGGGCAGGGGTCGGGTCCTGGAGGAACGTGGGGCCTGGCGAAGACCAGCAGCCCTGAAGCATTGCACCAGGAAGTGGTCCTCCCTGTGCTTTAGAACAGTCCTTCACCAAGCGAAGCAGGCCCCAGTGGGGCAACTCTGAAGCAGGGTCACAGAACACATCTCCCTGTGCAGGATGACAGTGGGGCCACCCAAACCACACAGGCACATATGCAGGGCAGCACGGGTAGTGGGGTGAACCCGGGTGACGGGAGCAGACAGGGGTCTCACTCCAGAACCCATGGATGTTGGACACTGGGGAAGGCTGCTGCATTGACTAGGGCGAGCTTGGTTGAAAATTAGATGTCATTTGTGTACAACCCACGAGCACCAGGGCAGGGCTGGTTTCAGCCAATGCTTGATCCCAATCCAGTGGTATAGGAGAGTCCCAAGGGCCAGGCCTTCACTGCATTAGCATCCTTCTAGGACTGGCGCCCTCATGGCCCCAAGAGGGTGGCCCCTAGTTGCGCCATATGGAGTGGGTCCTGGTTTCAGTGTTCCCCCCTGAGGTCCAGGTCACAATCCCAGCTCCCTGACTGGAAAGGGCTGTTGGGTTCCTTGGACACCTGCAGAAAGGCCTGAGTTTTCCATCCAGGAGCCTTGAGTTCTGACACCACCTGCTGGCTAGTTTGAGTAGTGCAAATTCTCTGCAAGTTCCTGATGCAGGTGGCTGCAAGCAATCTCTTTTCTTTCTCTTCCTCCTTTTTCCTCCTCCTCTTTAGAGAGAGAGAGAGAGACAAAGAGAATGAATCAGAGAGAATCAATTTTGTTTATTTTTTCATCTTTTTGTTTTACCAACACTTCATTGTGTATGTGGTGCTCAGGTTTGAACCTGGGTCCTTGTGCATGCCAGGCAAATGCTCTACCACTGAGCCATGGCTCCAGCTCAGAAATCTCTTTTCTTCTGACAAAACTCAGGGCATCAGAAACAAATCGACCCAGAAACATTCAGAGACTTCTACAACTCCTGGAAGGAGACGGAAGCAGAGGCCCAGGAGGTCAGTCTGCCTTCGCTGGTGATGGAGCATCTGGATAAGAACGAGTGCGTCTACAAGCTGTCCCGCTCTGTCAAGACCAACTGCGGCGTGGGCAAGATCGCCATGACCCAGAAGCGCCTGTTCCTGCTGACCGAGGGCAGGCCGGGCTACGTGCAGATCTGCACCTTCCGGAACATAGAGGTCAGTGAGCCCGCTGGTGCCGAATCTAGCTGGGCTTGGAAGGGGGACAGCCAGAGCAGAGGCCCACTCCTCCAGTGGCACTGGCTGCTGGCGGCAGTCCCTCTGCAGCCCTTGGTTTGCTTATCTGTGCCTCAGCTTGCCCGTCTGTACGGTGGAATGATGGTGCCTTCCTGGCAGGACCCTGGTTACGCTGGGGGTGGGGTGGGGGGCAGTGGTTGCCTTCTTGCTGGGGACTGGAGAGGCATGGGAACGAATTCTTTGGAGGGAAGCACACACCAGCCCCCGCGAGTCGCATCACATTTTCTAGTCACGTGCCTGCCCCCCCCCCCGTTGTTTCTCTTATGACCGTCTCCACATAGTGTTCTGGGGGTTGTCCTTGGCACCGCTGAGGGAATCTGAATCGTGGCCCTGCTTCCTCTTATGCCTTATGTTTGTTCCCTGAACCTCAGAGGTTGGGGGAGGTGTGTTGGCTTTGTTAACGTGCCGCGTGACAGTGGCTGTAGGGGATGTAGCCAGGCATGTGAGGTAGAGGTGGGGCCGCGGTGCCATGGCTCCACTCAGCCCAGCTCAGCTGGGGGTGAGCCCCTCACCAAGCAGAGCAGCTGTGCCAGGAAGGTCTGGGGTCTCGGGCCAGCAGCTCCATGTGAGAGCTTCCTCGCCCCATCCCCAGCAGCCCTGAAGGCCCTGCAGTGTGGTCTCACCGGACTCCCTGCTTGTTCTGCCTCTACAGGAAGTCAAGAGCACCACGGTCACTTTCTTCCTCCTGAAAATACCTACTTTAAAAATCAAAATGGTATCCAAGAAAGAAGTCTTTGAAGCCAACCTGAAGTCAGAGTGTGACCTCTGGCACCTCATGGTGAAGGAGATGTGGGCTGGGAAGAGGCTGGCAGATGAGCACAAGGTCTGAGACAGTGGGGGTGGCTGGCGGGCACATCCAGTGATGATGCAGGCATCTGGGCACGTGGGCCTCACAGGCCTTAGCTCTTAGAGTGGGGTGAGGTCTGGCCCTGCTGGTAGAAGGTGAATTCCATGATCCACTGAGGTCCTGGACCCAGTTGGAGGCCGGTGGCTGCAGGGAGGAAACGCAGACACTGGGTGTGGCCTGCCACCTGTGCTGGTCTCCCTCCATGCCCCCACTGCTCTGGTGACGTCCTAGTGACCTCATCCATGTGGTGGGTCTGGGTGGGCATGCGCTGCTGGGTGGAGCCACCTCCACATCACAGGACCTGGGGTTCCTTCCAGGGTTAAGTTCACATCCAGGGACGTTTGTACTTTACCCTGGGCTGAATCGACGGTTAGGGTTTCAGTTTCCCTGAATGACAAGCTCAGGGCAGGGAGGGGTCCTGTGGGCAGAGGTAGCGGGTGGAGGGCACATGGGGAGCCATCTGCAGTTCTGCAAAGTCCAAATGGCAAAATAAGGCAGGAAAACCCATTTAAAAACAGGCCTAGGCCGGGAACAGGGCACACACGAAAGGAACAGTTGGTAAGGTCTGGGGGAGATTTGTGCCCCAGTAGTTGCTAGAGAAGACAGGTGGCGGTGGCGGGCCTAGGACAGGCCATCCATTGACGGGAAGTGCTCACCTTTCCACAAGTCCAGTATTCCACGACTTCTGGACTGGCTGCTTGATTTTACACCCTTGGGATCATTCAGCCTGAACCAGCACGATGGACTGCAGCCGGGGGCTGGCGGACTGTGTTGCACACAGTTTGGTGGGAACACAGCCACACCTGCGCTCACTGAGGGTCTGCGCCGCCATTGCGGCAGCTTGGGGTCCTCATGGTGTGGCCCCTATGGAGGAAGCTGCCTGCTCCTCTCTAAAGCACCAGTGTTTGTCCTACGCTCCTCTCCTGGCTGGGTGGACGGCGCTGGGGACGCACTGCTTTTGGGTGACTTCCAGGTTCTTCTCGTGCTGAAATGCACCTGTTCCCCCCAGGACCCTCAGTACATCCAGCAGGCGCTGACCAACGTGTTGCTGATGGACGCCGTCGTGAGCACACTGCAGTCCCCTAATGCCATTTACGCGGCCTCCAAGCTGTCCTACTTTGATAAGCTGAAGAGTGAAAGTAAGAGCAGCTGGCCTTGAGCACAGGGTGCTGCCCCAGGCCCGGGTGGCTTTCGGTCCCTTGGAGCCAACCCTGGGTTGCATACCTTTCTCTTGTGCTCTCTAGTTTACCTCCCTACTGTCCCCTTTCGCCTGAGGGGCCTCGCTGCTCGCTCAGGACACAGGAGCCTCTGGGCCTCCTCGTCTGGGTAGCCCTGCTTCCAGTCTGTGGTCTTGGCTGTGATTCGGAGCTGCAGGTCTCCTCCAGCTACTTCAAGCAGATGGGGAATCTGGGGATGGCCACCGAGGGGTCGGGAGCAGGGCCTGGTGAGCTGTGGGCCCTGTGCCCGTGGCTGACCTGCAGATGTGGACTGCGCCCCTGTGGGGGGCGTCCTGGGCGCTGTCCTCCTTGCGCGTGGTCTGGCCCCGCGGTCCCGAGCCGCTGCAGTTGGTGGTGGGCTGGAGCGGTCCTTCTGGAAGGTGGTTTTCAGGACTGGGCGCACAGGGGTAGGAAGGACTTTGCTCATCGTTCAGTGCTGTTTCTATTTTTTTCCGTTGACGTGATCTCTAGTGCAGCTCTCAGGATCTGCGTTAAGATAGGCAGGAACCGTTGAGGACCACTTGTTCCCCGCAACATCGAACACACCAGCCCTTGCGTGTGAATTAGAGCCGCGTACAGAGCTGGCTTCTGACATGCAGGTGAAACACGTAGGGAGGTGATTGGTGACATCCACACTTGCCCATGTGCCCTGTTGGCATCCTGGGCAGCAGCTTCACCGAGGTAGTGTCTGCGTAGGCTGCGAAGAGGATGCTCAGTGGTTCTGTACGATTCAGTGGTGCGTCCAGAGCTGCAGCGGGTCTGGAACCTGTTATCAGCCAGGAGGAGGTCCCCATCCTCTGTCACCGCCTCCTATGCTGGCGGCTCGTGCTGTCTCTGGGGTTGCTGTGCTGGTCATGTCACCTACCAGAAGCCCTCAGCACCACCTTCTCACGTCCCGCCCATGTCCTGCCCCTGGTTGTTCTCCATTTCTTCCCACCGTTTGGAGACAGTGTGTTTCCTTTATCCCTATGTACGGTGCTGTTGTGAGAGATGCAGCCGTGACCCGTGTGCAAGTCCCCTGGTCGTGGGTAGATGGAGAGGACGCTGCCTGGGCTGTCCCGGAACAGGAGGAGCAGGCCTCAGCTTGTCTGCTCACTGGGGCACCTTTGCCTCCTTGTGATGACGGACACTGGCTGTGAGAACCTGCACTTTCTGGTCATGGAGCTCTGTCTGGTGAGCAGGGCATCCTGGGCTGGGCCTGCGGTCAGGAAGCTCAGGGTCCTCATGCCGCCAGCAGGTCCTCTCGGCCTTCAGCAGTCGTGGAAGCAGACATCGACTGCTCTTTTTTCCCCTTAGGTAGGAATAAAGTGAAAGAAATACCACACTCTGGCTGTTTGGGATTGCTCACTTATTTCTGGTCTTTGCCAGAAGTTCATGACAGCCCCAACTGCTCCGTGTTTGCAGAGCCTCCCTGGCAACACCCCATGATTTCCCCCTTGCTCCTCCCAGCACAGGAGGGGCCCTCGTTAGCAAATCAAGAAACATTTTCCTGGTGTAGAGCTGAGCAAGGTGGAGACGCATGAGTGGTCCTGAGCGTCAGTTTGTGACGTCAGGTCCAAAAGTGCACAAAACTAAGTGGGACTCCAAGGCCTGGGCAGAGGCCAGCACTGTCCGCACACTGCTGCCAGCAGCCAGAGCCCTGTGGGAGTCCTGGAGGCTGCGCATCCTGTCACCTCCAGTAGGTCTCAAGATGCTGGTGCTTCCGCTACTCATCTTTTCTCTTTTTAATGGGGTAACAATATCAATCTCATCTGCTCTGTGAGGCTTAATAACCAAGGCAAGGTCAGCAGTTGACAAGAACCTAAGACACGGCCCCACGCAGGTTGCAGTGACTAAGTGACGAATGGGTAATTGAGGCCAGCAGGTGCCCCAGGAAGTCAGCAGGAGGGTCCTACAGGACCCTGCCTGGCAGGTGGCCCCAGGAGCCTGCATGGGAGGCAGCTTTGGGCTTCTCCCCAAGACAGGTTTTCTGCAGCACGAGAGGAGGTGTCCACTCATGCATGAGGACAGTGGTTCTTATCTGGGGCAATTTTGCATGGCAATGCCAAGACCTGTGTGGTGTGCGTGCAGGGTGCTGTGGGCGTCTTGGAGCAGGGCGAGGGACGGGACAGCACACAGGTGGGGTCAGCCCCACGTCTGTGGTCCTGAGGTTGGGAACATGCTCTGCTCTGGGTTAGCTCGCTTGGGTGTGTTTTGTTGGTGAGAAGCGTTTCGAAGCCCCTCTTTGGTAGTGGTCAGGTGAGAGAGCCGATTATGTGGCTTCTGGCCCAGAAGGGAGCAGTGTGTAATGAGGCACAGTGTGCATCTGACAAGCCTGCCTTCCCGCCTGAGGAGCAGCCTGGGTGGTGGCTTTCCTTGAATGCCAGTTGCAGAGAGCACTTCCTTTATGCAAGACTTCAGCATGGACAAGGCCCTGGGGGATGTCGCTGTCCTTGTGTCTGCTGAACTGACTCAGTTCTCGCTCCAGTGCCCACAGCGTTCCCCATGACGACTGCGGAGACCCTGAAACACAAGATAAACCCCTCGGCAGGGGAGACCGCCCCACGGGCTGTGGACGTCCTGCTGTACACCCCAGGTAAGGGGCCCCCAAAGCCAGTCTGGTGTGATGGACTTGGGTGTGGTCAGCTCTGAAGTGAAGAGGTGAGTGGGACAGGCCTGTGGTCGGTGTGGAGCTGTAGGCTGCTCAGCCTCCTGGTGTCCAGCACCAGCGAGTCCAGGAGAGAGGCTTAGCCCTGCCCTGGTGCGATCGGCCCTTGCCCTCCACAGCGGGCGCCGTGGCTCACGGCAGCTCCCAGGGTCATTTCACCTGCTCTGACAACAAGGCTGTGCCTGGCTGCTGGTGTTTCCCTGGGTCGGGCAGGTGTGTTTCCCTGCCTTTTCTGCATACAGATTCTCTTTCTCTAAAAGCTACACTGGGAGGTTGATGGCAGAAAGACTTGGTGCAACCAGGAGTTCGGTCAGAGAGACGCTGTAAGGCGTGTGCCTCCGACTGAAGACAGGGAGGGCCACGAGGGCTGGTGCTGGGCGGGGAGGAGAACCTGGGTTCGCTGTCAGTTCCTTTGCTCCTCTGTGTTGCCTGGCAGAGCCACCTGATGATCACACATGTGGGGCTGTGGCAGAGCACGCTCCTGGGATGGGGCTCTCGGCTGGCCCTTCCCTGCATGGCAGAAGCCAGCAAAGCAGCGGGTCACCTATGTGTGGGCAGAAGGAGCCTGACAAACGCCACAGACACGCGCACGGCTGCCTCCAGGCCTTTGCCGAGTTCACGAGGGGTAACACCCAGGCCAGTTTCCCTTAAATTAAAACTGCCTGGCCTCTGGACGTCTTGCCCCTGTGGGAAGGTGGTGCAGAGGAGTCAGGACCTGCCCAGAGGGGGTCCCGGCAAACCACCAGCTGGGGGCTAGTACCCCAAGGGCCACCCAAAAGGTTAGGAGAGCAAGCCATGGGGTTCACATCAACTCCTGCTTGATGGACCAAGAGCGCATTGCGGGGGAGGCATCCCTCAGTGCCTGTGGACTAATGGAATCGACACCTCAAAAAGGTGGTGACCAGTGCCCCTCCTGATTGTACAGCGGTGCTGCAGGCTGGTGCCGGCAAGGGCCGTCCAACGGTGGGTGGCGGCCGGCGTTGCATCTCCGTGTGGTAAAATGAATCCTGACCTACCGCAGTGTCTCCCCATGGTCAGGTGGCCTGGAATCTAGATGTAACAGGCACAGCAAGCCAGCAATTAAAGCAAGCAGACCCCTAGGGCAGGTGACAGATCTCTCAGTACCATGTAAAAGCCCTGAAGGCAATGACTGCTGGACCTGACCACACTGAAATTAAGGATTTTTGAAAGAGCCTAGCAGGAGAGTCCTAGGGGGGATGTGTCTTGTGTGGCAGGATTGGTGGGGGCTGGGCTTCCCAGCAGAGGTTGGCCAGGGGCTTCAGCCTCAGCCTGGTGAACAATTAGGGAAATGCACACAAGGCTTCAGGGTGTATGGCTTGCCTGCAGCCCCAGCTACCCAGGAGGCCCAGGCAGGAGGATGACTTGAGCTCAGGAATTTTCGACCAGCCTGGGCAATGGAGTGAGGCCCATCTCAAAAGCAAACACCCGAAACCTTTATGTGCTAAGAATGACCAAAACTAAAACAGGCCACCACTCCTGTGCCTTGATGTGGCAGTTGGAGGAAGCACTGGCTCCTGCCTGGGTTTTTCCAGCTGACCCCCTCCTTTCTGGGCTCTGTGCTTACCAGCAACTCCTGCCGTGCCCTGTTCGGCGGTGCTCCAGTGACCATCACTCACCCTACAGGCTCTAACTCAGCTGTTTACCTGCCCAGTGCCACTCAGGGTATCTGCTCTGGTCCGTCTGCCTGCCTGTTCACAAGCTGCCGAGCTCCCAGAGGGCAGGGGCCTGTGGCCTACTTGACCCTGCACCCTCAGCACCTACCAGATCCCCCCCTGGTGGACGCCAAGGCTCCCTCTAGGTCTCTGTTGTCTGCTCTGTTCCTCAGGGCATCTTGACCCAGCAGAGAAAGCAGAAGACGCTCGGCCCAAGCTGTGGTGCGCCCTGAGCGGAGGCAAGGTGATAGTGTTTGATGCCTCCTCCTGGACCATCCACCAGCACTGCTTTAGAGTGGGCACCTCGAAAGTGGTGAGTGGGTGAGGGTCTCTGGGCTTGGGCCGAGCCAGACCCATGCACAGCGAGCTGCTCACAGGGGGTCGGCCTGCTGCCATGGGGTGCGTGCCACCCACGCCCCCCAGCTCCTGTGAGTGGGACCCCCTTTACTTGCGGCTGAACCTTGAGATGCAGGCTCATGCCCCCTCTATTTAGTCCTGCTACTAAGTTGGTGACGACGGTGCTCGTCTCCCACCTCTGCTCCAGGCTACGGCTCAGCTCCTAG
This sequence comes from Aplodontia rufa, assembly GCA_004027875.1. Lineage (NCBI taxonomy): Eukaryota > Metazoa > Chordata > Mammalia > Rodentia > Aplodontiidae > Aplodontia > Aplodontia rufa. Next base: position 78,428 of record PVKS010005827.1, read on the forward strand.
AGGGGAGCTCTGTGCCACCTGAAGTGCTAGGCAGAGGAGCCCAGACCCTGCCTCTGGTGTTTCCCGTGATGGGTGAGAGGCACCTGACCACCCTTTGTCCCAGGCAGCAGAGTGCCAGGGCCAGCACCTCAGCACTGCTCACCCCCAGTCGTTGCTTTCAGCCTACGTGAACTGGAAGGGTTTTGTAACCAGATAGCTATGAGGACGTTTTGAGTACTGTGTCTTGGGACTGCCGTGGTGCAGCCTCTGGTGAAAACAGCCACTTGAGCATAGACCCTAGAACCCACATGGCCCTCCCATCTCTGGGCACTAGACAGCCCCCAGCCCCTGACTTCAGACCCTGTTGCTTGAGGACTGCGCCTCTGGCCCCCTGGTGGGAGTGAGACGCACTTTTCTGGTCACCTGTGAGACTGAGCGGCTTCCTCTGTTTTGTGCCCACCCCCTGCTCTACAGGGGCTCTCCCTGTGCTGTCCAGGCTGGCCTCGAGCTCCTGGCTCAGCCTCCTGAGCAGATGGGACCCCAGGCCCACTGTGCCTGGCTTCTGAGATCTTTCTCGGCTTCCTGGACCAGAGCCCTCCCTTGAGCATGGCCTTGTCCGCCCTTGCACCACTCTCGCTCCTCGCTGGCCATCAGGAGTTCTTCACGCCGGCACAACCCATGTGCAGGGCACCATGCCATTCAGGGTGCTTGTGGGGTGTGGGAGAGGCCACTGCTGCCCCCCACCTTCAACATGGTGTGACCTGCTGGGTTCCTGTTGAACGTCCAAGTGAGGTGTCAGGCTGCTACTTGAGGTCCATTTTGGTGGTGGCATCTTATCTACAAACAAAGGGACACTCTGTGGCACAGCGCGTGTCTTCAGCACTGTTGTGACTGAAGCACATGCTGGTGCACCTTGGCTGGGGATGGCTCTTGTGTGCCCGAGAGGCAGGCTGGCCACATGAGCAGGGGTGAGAGCTGCTGGGTTGTTGCCCCCATAGTCCATCACGTCTCAGTTGGTGAAGCAAGCATCCGTGAAACAGTGACCAAAATCACATGCAAGTCTAACACAGGCAAGGAAGGGAAACTAAGGAAATCATTCTCATTCTAAATTTATTTTTTCCTATTGATTCTTAGTCAGAAGATACTTTCAAATAGAATCATTTAAAAAATCCTATTTAAACCTGGAAGGCCGCATTTGCAGCAGTCCCTGCCATCCTGCATTAGCTGGTCCTGGTGACGTCTGCCCCACGGGCCAGCGTCTGCTGCCCCCGTTCGCTGGCCCCGTTCGCAGCCGCTCTGTGGAAGGCGCTGCCACAGGTTGTTTCCATTCCAGAGCTGCATGGTCATGGCGGAGCAGAGCCAGGTGTGGGTCGGCTCCGAGGACTCGGTCATCTACATCATCAACACCCACAGCATGTCCTGCAACAAGCAGCTCACCGACCACCGCTGCGGCGTGACTGGTTTGCTGGTGTCGGACGGAAAGAAGCCCAGGTGCGAGCTGGCTGTGGGCAGGAGCAGCCACTCGGCTCCCGGGGGTTGGGGTGCTGGCGGGAAGGGCAGTCGGCGCAGAGCGACATGGCCCCAAGGGGAGGTGGGCACAGAGAAAGGCGTTGCTCCTCGGAGACCAACATGGGACAGGCATGGTGTCAGAGGGCAGTGGAGACCTGAGGCAAAGGGTGCCTTCACAGAGGCCAGCACCCATTATGATCAGTCTCCTTGTTGAAATCTGGATTTGTGAGGTCTTTTCTCAGTGTTGGCTTCCTTTAAAACTGTCATCGTAAGACCACAAGTCCCGTAAAGCCACCTGCAGGCCAGCAGCCTGCAGCCTGACCAGGACCGACAGGGTTCTTGTCTCTACGGGGCTGCTCTGTGGCCTTTCTTCAGATGTTCCTGTGGGTGGGGGCCAGAGTGTCACTGCCCCATTCAAAGCCCATCCTGTTTGGTTTTTCTTCCGAAAGCCCTGAGCCCAGCCTGCCAGCTTGGCCCTGCCCCACCTGTCTGGGATACAAAGGCAAGAGTGCCTCCTGTCTAATGGGCCTGCGTGTCCCTAACCACCTGCCTTCCTGCTGCTAGCCCATCCTCCCTGGGCCCAAGTCATCCTGGAAAAGCAGATTTGAACCAGGACCCCCTGAGATTACCCTGGTCAGCGCGGGGTCCAGACAGAGCATGAGGCACTGCCTGGGGCCACACGGGAGGGGCTGGTCCCAGGGAGAACCATCAAGGCTGCTTCTTGGGGTGCATCTGGCTCTGGAGTCCTCCCTGCCTCCTCCACTCCTCAGGACTGACCGTGGGCCTTGGGGGCCCAGGGCTCATACATACATCCTCCCCAGGCGTTTCTGTCACAGGGCCCGTGCCCTCTGTGAGGATGCCAACAGCCACAGTGGTCATGCCCACCCTGCTGGCCTTGTCCTGGCCTGGAGCAGACCCTGCTGCAGGTCAGGACACCAGCATGTCTCTTCTCAGGGGTGCGATTCAGCCCTCATATGGCTGCGTGTCACTCACGTGTTCACCTGCGTTACCCCAGGCCAGCTCCGGCTCTGCTCGCTGCCATGTCCCGCAGCGGGAACAGGGCCTGGCCCAGCAGTGCCCAGGGAAGGCCCAGGTGGAGGTGGGGAGGCAGTTGGCCGGCCCCAGCTCCCCGCACTTCTCTCCAGCCCCTCTTACCCCAACTTAGTTCCAGCGGCCTCCATTGCGGGTTTTGGCCGACAGTCGTGCTGTGGTTCTGCCCAGCACCACCTCAGCGGCTGCGAACCGCCTTTCTCGGCTGACGGGAGTGCATCTTAACAAAGCCTGCTCTTGCCACATTCTTCTGGATGGCCTTGTTTTACCTGGTGGTCACTTCAGTGTGACTTTGTTCCTCCTGGGACTGAAGGCCTGGTGCCCAAGGGCCCACCGTAAAGTGTGCATGTGCTTTTGGTCCCTCCAGTGAGGTCTACTCCTGCAGCCTGGATGGGACGGTCCTGGCATGGAATGTGAGCACGCTGCGGGTGACCAGTCGGTTCCAGCTGCCGTGTGGAGGTCTCACGTCCATCAGCCTGCACTGTGGCTGCCTGTGGTGCTGTAAGTCCCCCAAGCACTGCCCTGACTTTCCCCTAGGTGGAGCCTGTCTCCTCCCCTGACCTCCCCTGACTCCTCAGGGGCCAGGGGGACACCTCCATAGCTGTGCCAGCCACTCCCCTACCCTACCCCTGCTCTTGCTGCACCATGCTATGGGATATGCCTGGCCCAGGTGTCCCTGAGTCCTAGTGCTACCCCAGGGTCCTCTACAGCCTGTCCTCTGTGTGGTTGCCATGACCCCCCAGAGCTGGACCAAGCCAAGCCCTTTGCCAGAGAGTGATGCTGGGAGCTACAGGCTCAGCCTGGGGTCAGCGTTCCTGTGTTGGTTGGGGCACAAAGGTTGCCTGTGCCTCGACGGCCTCCCTGCCCGCATGGCCAGATGATGTGAGTGACAGTCACGGCTTCAGTTCTTTTCAGTGGAAGCTTATCTTAAGTGGCGAGACGCACATGACACAGAAGTGCAGGCCTACCTCAGCATCGCAGGGGCTGGTTTCAGGAGCCCAGAACATTGCCACCCAGGGCTGTTCACACCTCTCACATAAAGGCCTGATGTTTGCATGCCACCTGCGCACACCTGCATGCCTTAAATCATACCTACCACGAAGGAAGTGCTGGCGCTGGCTGCTCCACCATACTGTTCAGAGAACAGTGACAGGAGGCTGGAGCCGTGACTCTGCAGTTACAGCGACTGCCTGGCATGCGTGAGGACCCGCGTTCAGACCCCAGCACCACGTCCACACCTGAGTGTTGCAAAAAGCAGAACCAGAGGAAAAATAAGTAAAAATTGATTCCCTCTCTCTCTTAAAAAAAAAGAAACTAGTGACAGGGACACTGCCTGCGCACGCTCAGTACAGGTGTGCCTTCGAAACAGTGACGGGGACAAGCCTGCGCACACTCAGTACAGGTGTGCCTTCCAAACAGTGACGGGGACAAGCCTGCGCACACTCAGTACAGGTGTGCCTTCCAAACAGTGACGGGGACAAGCCTGCGCACACTCAGTACAGGTGTGCCTTCCAAACAGTGACGGGGACAAGCCTGCGCACACTCAGTACAGGTGTGCCTTC